>MDKI01051273.1:0-17649 GCA_005239505.1 Nicotiana paniculata | reverse complement strand
AAATCCTATATTACTTGTCGACCACGTACACTTGCGTGTGCATTGGGATTTCAACCAACAATAACTTTGGTGAAATGGTCTTTGTCCTATCTCATTTTATGAATCCTCCCTTCAATTAGGCTACGCATGCTACATTGTCTTCATACAAAATCGTGGGTAGTTTGTCACATTTCAAACCACATTCGTCTCAAATAAGATGCATTATAGACCTCAACCACACACATTCTCGGCTTGCTTCATGAGTAGCAATTATCTCAGCATGATTAGATGAAGGATCCACAATTGATTTTATAGACGATACTCAAGATATGACAGTGCCTCCACAGGTAAACACATAACCTATTTGAGATCGAGCCTTGTGTGGATCAGATAAATACCCAGCATCGGCATAACCAACAAGATCGGGACTGCAATTATTGACATAACATAAGCCCATATCGGTAGTCCTTTTTAGATACCACAATATGTGTTTGATTCCATTCCAGTGTCTCCTAGTAGGAGCAGAACTATATCTTGCTAAGACATTGACTAAAAAGGTTATGTCAGGTCTTATAGTATTAACAAGATACATTAGTGCACCAATTGCACTAAGATATGGTACTTCAGGACCAAGAAGCTCTTCATTCCTTTATTGAGGTCGGAATTGGATCCTTATTCACATCAAGTGATCGAACAACCCTCGGAGTAATTAATGGATGCGCTCCATCCATGTAAAATCGTTTTAACACCTTTTCCGTGTAGGCAATTTGATGAACAAAAATTCCGTTTGCCAAATGTTCAATTTGCAAACCGAGATATAATTTTGTCTTTCCGAGATCTTTTATCTCTAATTCCTTCTTTAAATAATCAATTCCTTTTTGGAGTTCTATAGGAGTTCCAATAATATTTATGTCATCAACATATACGGCAAGTACAACAAATTCCGATGTTGTTTTCTTTATAAAAACACATGGACATATGTCATCATTTATATAACCTTCTTTAAATAAATACTCACTAAGACGATTATACCACATTTGTCCTGATTGCTTTAGACCATACAAAAATCTTTGTAATTTTATTGAAAATATTTCTCGGGACTTCGAATTATGTGAGTCGTGCATTTAAATCCCTCGGGAATTTTTATGTATATATCATTAACAAATGAGCCGTAAAGGTAGCTGTAACCATATCCATTAAATTCATGTCAAGATTTTTATGGACAGAAAAACTAATGAGATAACCAAATGTTATATCATCCATAACGGGTGAACATGTCTCTTCATAATTAACACTAGGAGTATGTGAAAATTTGTGTGCAACAAGGCGTGCCTTATATATTTGTACCTCATTTTTCTCATTCATTTTACGTACAAAGACCCATTTATATCCAACATGCTTAATACCATTAGGTGTTTGGACTACAGGACTAAAAACATCACGTTTTGCAAGTGAATCCAACTCAGATTGGATTGCTTCTTGTCATTTTGGAAAATCACGTCTTTATGGACATTCTCCAATAGATTGAGGTTCAAGATCCTCACTATCTTACATAATTCTAGATGCAACGTTATATGAAAAAACATAATTCATCACTATATCCAATCGATTCAAATTTGTGTCAATATCGATAGGTTTATTGATAGTTCCTTATTTTCTTGAGTCTCAGGCTCATTGATTTCCTCATGAATCTCAGGATTTGTTAAATCATGGATTTCTTCATGAGGCTCTTTTGTAGTGTCATCTTGAGCATTTGTTTTTCTTTTTCTAGGAATTTGATCCTTAGAACCAAATGGTCTGCCACACTTTATGCGTTCTTTTGCATTAGCTATAAAACAAGAAGATTGTCCAATAGGGACATCAATATGAATTGGAACAATCTCTGTAGGAATATGTGATTTTGTTATCCTTTTCATATCCGTAAATGCGTCTGGCATTTGATTTGCTATTTTCTGCAAGTGAATCATCTTTTGCACCTCTTTTTTACAATTAAAGTCATGTGGATCAAAATGAGGCAATGATGGATTTTTCCATAAAATTACCATTTGGCTTCACCTATTTCTCCCACTAATTTTGGAAAAAGTGTCTGATCGAATCGACATTATGAAAATAGTGTAGTGAACAAATCCCCCATTAATTTTTTGAGGTAGTGAATAATAGAGGGTGATTCAAGCCCAACATATATTACTAACCTTCTCTAGGGACCCATTTTGATGCGATATGGCGGTTCTACAGGCACATATACTACGCATCCAAAAATTCTTAAATGGGATATATTAGGTTCATGACCCAAAACTAGTTTCAACGGAGATATTTATGATAATTTATCGGTCGGAGATGAACTAGTATTGCTTCATACAAAATGACCCCAAACAGAAGTAGGTAACCTTGTTTTCTGTAGTAACAATCTTGCTATCAATTGTAGACGTTTAATCAAAGACTCTGCAAGGTCATTTTGAGTGTGAACATGAGCTACATGATGTCCAACTTCTATCCCAACTGATAAGCAATAATTATTAAATGCTTGGGATGAAAACTCAGCAGCATTATCAAGTCTAATACACTTAATTGGATTATCGGGGAATTGCGCCAGTAATCGAATTATTTGTGCCATAAATTTTGCAAACGCGAGGTTGCAAGATGATAATAGGCACACATGAGACCATCTAGAGTATGCATCTATTAAAACCATAAAATATCTAAATGATCCACCTGAATAGGTCCACAAATGTCAACTTTTATACATTCCAAAAATGTAAGGGACTTAATCCCAAGCTTTGTTGATGATGGTATGATAATTAACTTTCCTTGATAACAAGAAGTGCAAGAAAATTCATTATTTATAAGAATATTTAAATTCTGTATGGATGCTCATTTGAGTTTTCTATAATTCGTCTCATCACGATTGATCCAGGATGTTCCAATTGATAATGCCAAAGACAAAAGTATTGGAATCAATAGCCTTTTGGTTTACGATAGAATGTGCCTCAATTTCAATAATTTTTGTCCAATACAAGCCACAAGATAAAGATGAAAACTTCTAAACAATCCTTTTCTATCCATAGACATTTTTGGTAACGATAGGATATTACAGATTATTCTCATCTATTGTCTCAATATAATATCCATTTCGGCGGATATCTTTAAAACTCGACAAATTCCTATTGGAGTTGGAGGAGAACATTGCATTCTCCACGATCAGTATTGTTCCCTTAGGTAGAGTTATAGTAGCTCTTCCAGAGCCTTCAATTTGATTACTACTACACGAAATTGTAGTAACATCTGCCTTACACGTACTTAAATGATAGAAATATTTTCTCTTTGAATATTGTACGTGTCGTACATGCATCAATTAAGAAAATGTTTTTATAATTGAACTTTGATCCAAATTTGCTTTGAGAGATATCCATATTTTCTTCCCATGGTTTGAAATACAAAAGGAAATATACAAATACATATTAGTATTTCAGAGAACAAGGAAAAATAAATAAAGTTAAGCCAATGATTCAATAATGACCTTTTCATTCATTTTCTAACAAACCTTAATTATATACAAACAATTACATAGATAAAAATAATGCAATTATAAGTATATGCATCAAACTACGTTTCTCCTGTATTTCCATTTGGACATATATCAATAACTAATATAATAAATATAATACAAAAGTATATATAGGGGACAACCAACTAAAAGCACTTAAATCCATTAGTGGTATTATATTGGACTCTATATCATGCACGTACCTAACATTGATTTTGTTTTATTTCTTTGGTAGGCACTTCTTTATCAGATTGTCTGACAAAAGCATTAAATTTAGGCAAAATGATGAGAACTATTAGCTAAAGTTGTAACTTGAGAATTATTTGACGGTTTATGTAAGTTACACTAAGACAAAATGTATTTTCAATCACTTGACACTCTGTAAATAGAGGTTAATGACAACTGAAACAAAGTGATTCAGATGCGTAAATTATTAGCAAGTGACAATATTAAGGCATTTCTCCATATCCTTAAACAAATGAACACCATTCTTGTCAAGAATTATATCTAATAAAAAATGACCTAACCTTATCTCATAAAATAAATAATACTAATTGATACTAATGACTACTACTCAAGTAAAAAAAATATGATTATATGATGTTTATTCACTAGCTACTATGAATAGAAAAAATAAAAATTAAACTACTCAATCATCTTTAATCACGGATCCATCACCGATCAAGTGGTCTATTTTTCCATCAGGGTGCTCAAAGAAGTCTGCCACATCCAAGTGGGTGATGTAAAATTCATTGTCATAGATAAAATTAGCTTCAGAGCCTTTATTCTTTAGAGATGCTTGATAAAGCTCAACCAAATATCTTGGTGTGCGGCAAATATTTGCCCAATGCTCTTTTCCACCGCAACGATAACATTCAGTTTCTGAACCATTTGCCTTTAGCTTCTCATCTTTTCCTTTCAAATTTTGGTGGTTATTTTTATTTGGGGATGATTAACACCAGGAATATTTCTTCCTTGTCCACGTCCACGTCCACGTCCACGACCATGAATAAGACCACAGCCTTTTCCACACTTAGCATAATGGGAATACACCTCATCCACTTCAGGCAATGGTGTAGACCCAGTGGTTCAATTATCGTGATTTCTTGTGAGCAAGTCATTATTTCGTTCAGCCCCAAGGAGAAGAGAAATCAACTCAGAATATTTCTTGAAACCTTTCTGTCGGTTCTGTTGTTGCAAGACCATATTGGAGGCATGAAACGTTGTGAATATTTTTTCAAGCATATCATAGTCAGTGATAGTATCTCCAAAGAGTTTCAATTTAGAAGTAATTCTGAACATCGTAGAATTATATTCAGAAACAGACTTAAAGTCTTGTAGCCTCAGATGAGCCCAATCATATCGTGCTTGAACCATTCCACAAAACAAGTGGATCTTTGACTTTGAGATATTCTATTTTCATCTATTCATCAAGGTGATGGCACAAGAAATTGAGAGCCTTAGCACAATCTTGGGTAAATGCTTTATTTTTATCTTTTATGGCGTCTTCAAGACCCATTTCATCTAAATAGATTTCAGCATCCAACACCCATGTCATATAGTTCTTGCCCGAAATTTCAAGGGCAACGAACTTTCTTTTCATAATGTCAGTCATAATTAAAATCGGAGAAAAGTTATACCTTAATCTTCTCAAATAGTTTTTTGAAATGGTAGATTCTCATGCTGATAACGTGAAATAATATAATAAGGAAAAGAATAATATTTCAAGAAAAAGAGAGGTAATTCTTCTTGAATTTTTGGATGATTTATAATGGAGTAAGAACCCTCTATTTGTAGGAAAAAAATGACTTAGCCACAAAGTAACAAACTCTCTAAAAGATAGACATTCACTCTAATTACAGTTCTATTCATAACAAATTAATGTTTGATTGATTTTTACGTGTTCAAGCAATGAATACACAGGGGCAGAGATACAGTATGACCTACGGGTTCGGCCGAACCAATAGTTTTTGTCCAAACCATGTATTTGTCTAAAGAAATTCATCGAATATATACAATTTATTTATTTAGAACCCATTAAGTTAAACAAATCAGATTCTCGACCCATAAACTTCAAATCCTGAATTCACCTCTGCGAATACATCATATTAAAACAACTCACATGGCTAAGATGAATTATTTAATCAACTCTCCAATTGAGTAGAACTTTTATAATTTGACTTTTCATATATAATTATACCATTTCATTATTAGAAGTCTCAGTTGTGGATGGATAACTGATCTTCAGTTTTTTATATGATCTTGGGCAATTCCACTCCATGAGCTGACATTTGACGCTGAATTTGACTCGATTTCTATTTCTTAACATTATATTAGGCTATTAGCATCATGACCAGTTCTTAGTTTACTTAATGTTGGAGTTGGATGGAGTTGGACATCCATATTATACTATCCAAGCTTCAATTGTCTAGTCTGTGTGTTGTCGGATGGGTGATTTGTCTATATAATTTTAGGCAATGCTGACCTCGTGAGACCCGAGGTCCTTTTCATAACTTTTTTGTGATATTATATCTAATCAATTAAGTAATAAGTATGTTTTTTACGGAGCAAGGATTAGAATGTGCATTGATTTTAAGCCGTAAATCACATGGTGAGGACCTTTTTTATTAAAATCCACTAGGCGATATGCCTAGGACTAGTTTTAATATAAATAATAAAGCAATAAAACAAAGTAGTATGTTGTCTTATGATGAGTAAGACGTAAGATATGACGACTACATAGGTCCTATTGTCAATTTTGGGCTTGAGATACCCAAAATTGATATTACAAAATCATCTACTATGAAAATGAAATATAATGTCTAAAACTTGTATAAAAACTAGCCTATTGCAGACATAGCCACATTCTACATTTGCACACAACTGATTGCCAAAATGTCCCGTCAAAGTGTACTGCTCAATACTTGTGTATTCCAAATCCATTGCATGTGATATCCTCCTGTGAATATACAGTTTGCCTTCCATTGATGTTTCAAATCGAAGTGTAAAAAAGTGGCTATTTGCTGCCTCCAGCACTGCCCAACATCAGTTGCTTGTGCATTTTGCCTTCCATATTTTGGGCACGATCCTTGTCTGAATTTTTGTAGGTAGTCCCTTTTTGCATATCCTGTTTTGTGTGTCTTTTTGATATAAAATGCTACTGGTATTCACACTCAGTCTTAAGACACTATAATAGCTAATGTAAAGCATAAACTTGTAAAAACAAGTCCCTGCAGCGATGACAATCCACGGTGCCCTCAAACCATGTCTTAGTTCCATGCCTGTGCCTACCCTCGATTCCCTTCTTGTGGAATGAGTATATTGTACTAATACCACCACCTAAAAGTTCCTCGAAAAGTAGGGCATAGATACAATAGCTTCTCCTGCAAAAAAGAAAACTAAGTTAATGCAAAAAATCATCACTATGATCTCCTCCGTAAGGATTTGAACATAGTGTCTGTGTGTGTGATCCCCCTCATAATAAGGGTGTTTAGCCTTGATTTTAGCCTGGCTCCCTGTTTATGCTGTTGATGCTAAGAAACTCCTTGTTGATCTATTCTTGCATTCCATAGCATCCCTTGAAAACCACCCTGTGAAGTCCATTGAACTACACTACCTTGTCGAGGAAAAACTTGGCAATGTTTGCTACTTGTGATTGATGCTATCCTTTTTATCTTATATTTTGAACTTAATTTCTGAGTTGATTACATTCCTTATTTTAATGGAACTATGAATATTAAAAATATCATGTCAAATCGTCCTCATAATATTGTAATCACTCAGTTGCTTCCTGATAATCTGTAGTGTCATGCTTGTGCCTACCCCTGCTTCCCTCCCATTGGAATGAGTACCTAGTACTAATATCACCAAATGGGAGTTGTTCAGGAGAAAGGGCATGGCCACAGTAGCATTCCCTGCAAAAATGAAAACTAGGTTAGCAATTAAAATGATTACCATACTCTCCTCTATATGGACTTGAGCATGATGATCGAGTGTGTTCCCAGAATTCCTCATGCTCCTGCTACTTCGTCCCTCCTCCCCTCCTAGGTTCTTGCAACCTTCACTCTTAGGTATGGACATTGTAACTTATCACTATTCATAATGTTTCTCCCCTTGACATCCAGATCACAGAAACAATGGCATTCCAAAGGTCCTTGTTTAGCGCATAGTTAACAATGTGATCTGCTAATTGGTTTCCATCTTTGAGTGTGTGTGAGAGCTTCAAATTACATCTTCCCATTAATTCCTTTATCTCCTCCACTTCTGCTGCAACTGTCCATGGTGTAGACCATACCCCCTGTATCATGTTCTGGATTAACATCGAGTCTGTATGCAAATCAATGAGTATGTAGTCATTGTCCACACAATACTCCAAACCTTCCAAAATGGCCACATGCATGACAACATTCCCCTCCTCATTTCTCAGAACATAACCAAATGAGCTCCTTCCTGGGTTGCCTCTCGATGCACCATTTGTATTCACTTTTATTTAGCCCTGCTCAGGAATTTCCCATAGAACTTTAGTGTACTTCAACTTTGAATGGCAACCCATTCACCTAAATATTCCTATATCCAAATCTTGGATCTTTTCTTCTCCTAACAAAGTCCCATGCAGACTTAACACTAAATTAACTTGTTGGTTCAAGCTTCCACACAGGTTTATCCAATATCCCATCATGAACTGGAGGCTTCACATTGTGCTGAATATACTCAGCCAAATCCTCAGGCAGCAACTAATTCAAAAGAGTTGCATTCCACATATTCCCCTGCACTACTTCATACACATTTTGTACTGTTTCATCAAAAAGGAAATCTGGGGGAGTGACAAAATATAGATCACCCAAACCTGTCAAGTTCTCAAACCAAAATAGAGATGAACCCATATTTGGTGGCATGCAATTTGATGCTCTATATAGTCTCTACATTCAAGCATTTTCCTCCACACATGCGGCCCATCTCTCCAAGGAACTACCACATCATTCAACTTTTTATAGTATTTTTGACTCATGAATGAACTCTACATTGAAGGCTTTGTTCTAAAATTCCACTATAGCTTGCAAAACAATGCTTTAGACACATCGTGTAATGATCTAAAACCTATTCCTCCTTATTCATATGGTAAACATAAATTATCCCAAGAAGCCCAATATCTACTCCTTCCATCTATTGAATTGATCCAAAAAAATCTTGCCACAAGTTTATGATTTCTATTGATCACAAATCCTGGTGCATTGGTAGCAGATAGTAGATGTATGGGCATACTTTGTAGGACATGGAAATTAACACTGCTCAACCTCCTATAGACAATAGTTTTCCCTTCCATGTCTGTATCTTATCTAGGATTTTGTTGATTAATCCTTTATAATATTCCAGTTTTCTTCTAGCATAGAATATTGGACATCCCAAATAGGTGAAGGAAAAGTCATGTCTCCCTATTCCAATTACTCTTTCTATCTTCCTTATCACTAATTCATCAGTGAGGTGATGCAAATATATAGCTGATTTAGCTTTGTTAATTAGCTGAGTAAATGCTGCTTCATAAACTGCCAACACTTCCATTATCAATCGTAATGAAGTTTCATCAGAGGAAGAAAAAATGATCGTATCATTTGCATAAGACAAATGATTGATCTTGGGACTCCATTTAGGCAAACCATAACCACAAAAGTATAGATTCAAGTGGAGAGAATTCAATCCTCTTGATAATGCCTCTGCTACAATGATGAACAAAGTAGGTGATAAAGGATCACCCTGCTTAACTCCCTTTGTTGACTTGAAAAATCCATGAGGCTGCCCATTTATAAGTATAGAATACCAATTATTTTATATAGTCCCAAAATACTAAACTAATAAATCTCTCATCAAAGACCATCCTTCTCAGTACTTTTGTCAAGAATTGTGATGACCCAAAAGGTCATCTTGTGTAATTTAGCAGAAACTATGTTCCAAGGCTCCGAAAGCCTCCATTAATCTCACCTGGATGTGCATGCACAACCCGAGTGCGTAGCCGGAAAGTTTTTATGTGAAAATGTGTTGAACTGTTGAATTTATGATAATTAATGGAATAAAGTTGACTTTGGTCAACATTTGTTGTAAAAGGACCCGGACCCGCGATTTGACTGTCCCGGAGGGTCCGTAGGAAAATATGGGACCTGGGTGTATGCACAGAATCGAATTCCGAGGTCCCAAGCCCAAGAAATGAATTTTTAAAGAAAATTATTTTCCAAAAATAAGAAAGACTTTCAAAAATGAACTTTGATGTGAAATCTGTGTTACCGGGCCGTATTATGGTTCCGAAGCCCAGAATAGGTTTAATATATGTTATGCGAGTTATATGTAAAATTTGGTGTAAAACGGACTTGGTTTGACATGTTCGGATCAAAATTTGGAGAATTTAGAAGTTTATGAAGTTTGAGAAAATTCTATGGATTTTTTAGCTTAATTCATTATTTTGATGTTATTTTAGTGGTTTAATTAGTTGAATAAGTTCTTAGGATGATTTTGAAGTCATGTATATATTTGGTGTCATTCCGAGTTATATAGGTCAGTTCGGCACGTTGTTAGTGAAGTCTAGAAAACTTAAAGTTCCTAAGTTTGGTTCTTTGGTTTTTGGGGGTGTGATTTTGAGTTTTAGCGTTGTTTTGGGTGTTCCAACAGCTCCAGCGAGTCCGTGCTATTATTTGGGACTCGTTGGTATATTTGGACTAGGGCTCGGGTGGGCCTAGGTGCCTTCCGGGCAGCTAACAGGGCTAAAAACCTGCAAAACATAACTGTTGGTGCACCTGTTCTGGAGTGACAGGTGCGGTTGCCCAGTCGCAGGTGCGAGACCGCAGGCATCACAGGTGCGATCACCCAATGGCCTGGCCAATTATCGCGGGTGCGGAAAATATTCTGCAGGAGTGGAGCCGCAGGTGCGGGCCTAGACTTCACAGCCCATTCCCGTAGGTGCTAGATTTTTCTCACAGGTGCGAGACCGCAGGCGCGGTCGCCGAGCCGCAGGTGCGGAATCACTGTTCAGGTAGTGTGTTTTATATACGGATTTTGAACCCATTTTTCTCATTTATTTCTTCTTCCTTGGGAGATTTTCCTCCATTGTTAAGGGCTAACGACCCGGTCTTCTAAGGTAAGTGAACTCTACTCAAAAGTTAGTTTCATGCATGTATTCTAGCTTAATTAACTACATAAGTTAGTGCAAAAACCAAGAATTTGGGTAGTACCTAGAACTTGTAATCATTTGAGAATTTTCTGTGAATTGGCCATGAAATCAAGTAAGAATCGTATATTAATGATCCTTAGGCTTTGGGTGAGTATTCCCTTCGAGAATTATTGGAATCCAAGCGAGCGGGCCTGGGGTCGAATTTTTGTATTTTTGGAAGAATGCTAGGAAATGGATAATTAGGCTATGAGATCGATTTATTGAGTCATTATTGATATACTTAAGTTATGTTCCAGAGTTGAATTCAAAAGGAAAGGCGGTGTTAGAGGCTTGATTGCTATTTTTGGACCCGAGGTAAGTGTCTTGCCTAACTTTGGTGAGGGAATAGGTATTGTATGCTATGTGTTAAGTGTTTATCATGTTCAATGCATAGGTGAGGTGACGAGTACCTATGCATTGTGTGTCAAGCATGCCCGTGAGTCCATTTTTGATGAAATTCTTGTCCTTACCTCCATATCCATTGTATTATGAATTTATCTCTACTTGGAAGTTGATTGTAGTTGAAAATCCCAGTTGATGAACTTGTGATGTAATGGTCCTATTGAGGGCTCAACTGTAAAGGATATACTTGAAAAGGTTGCTTATAGCTGAGACCCTTGCCGGGCAATTTGTTATGATAATTATTGATATTTTCCCCTTGCCGGGTGATCATGATTTGAGATTCCACTATGCTGAATTCCTTGCCATTTTGATAATTGCCATTGCATTGGCGAGGAAGAGTGTAAAGCACGAAAAGTGATGCCGTGCCATGATTTACATTGATTACATCATACATTGCATAATGAGGAAGAGAGTAAAAGCACGAAGGGTGATGCCGTGCCATGATTTACATTGATTACATCATACATTGCATAATGAGGAAGAGAGTAAAAGCACGAAGGGTGATGCCGTGCCATGATTTACATTGATTATATCATAGATTGCATAGTGAGGAAGAGAGTAGCAACACGAAGGGTGATGCCGTGCCATGATTTACATTGATTACATCATACATTGCATAGTGAGGAAGAGAGTAAAAGCACGAAGGGTGATGCCGTGCCATGATTATATTTAAAGGCACGAAAGTTGGTGTCATGCCATGATTACATTGGCATGCATGATACATTGCATCGTGTGGAAGAGAGACAAAGCACGAAGGGTTATGCCGTACCATAATTCATGTTATCTTACATCGTACATTGCATTGTGAGGAAGAGAGTAAAATCACGAAGGGTGATGCCATGCCATTCATTACATTTCTGGCATCATATTTGTTTCATTAGCGTATTTCTGATAAATTTCCTTCTTGTTTGTACCTATGTGCTTAATTAACTGCTCTATCTCACCTATTACCCTATTGTCTGTTCCCGTATTCCCCTACATAATTGTTTATATCTTGCTTTGTTGTTTCACGATATATGTTGTAGAATAGGACAGGTTAACATTTGTTGTCAAGTCTAGCCTCATCACTACTTCGGCTGAGGATAGGCTCGGCACTTACTCAGTACATGGGGTTGGTTGTACTGATGCTACACTGCACATCTTATTGTTGTGCAGATCCTACACTCGGACCCAGTGGACATCGTTGAGGGAGTCTCCTTCAGTTCACCTTAGAGGCTTCAAGGTATACGCGCTGGCGTTCGTGGGCCTTGGCATCTCTCCTATCCCTAGTTCTTCATTTCTGTCTTGTTATTCCTCTAGTTTTCAGAGACTGTCATGTATTTCCTTTCAGACTTTGTATTTAGCACTCCTATAAACAGTTCGTGAGTTTGTGACTCTAGGTTTTGGGAAATTATTGCGACGTTGTGTTATGTTGTCTTTACTTAGCTTGAAAACTTTATCTATTTCCTTTGTTAAGTTGTGAACTGTTTTTAGCTTATTCCGTTAATTCGGTGTTATCATGTTAGTTTAACTGTACACATTGGCTTGTCTAGCGGGTTTAATGTTAGACGCCATCACGGCCTGAATGTGGGATATCGGGGAGTGACAAGTTGGTATCAGAGCCCTAGGTTGCTTAGGTCTCACAACTCACGGACAACTTGGTAGTGCCTGAGGGATCGGTACGGAGACGTCTGTATTTATCCCCTAGAGGCTGCAAAGTTAGGATGACTCCAGATTTTTTTTCATCTCTGTCGTGCGATATGAATTCTGAGTACTGATTGAGTTTTTATTCTATTCTCTCGCCGATGGCGAGGATGTGTGCTTCCCTAGGTTCCGCTCAGCAGCCCGACGCTCCTGCTACAGCTCCTACGAGGGGTCGAGATCGAGGATGAGGCGGTGCTAGAGGCCAAGGCTGGGGCCGGGGCCGGGCTCAGCCTAGACCAGCAGCCCAAGTGGAGGACCCTCAGGTCGAGTCGGATGAGGAGGTCCTAGTTCTGGCAGTCCCAGTTGGACCAGCTCAGGTGCCAGAGGGGTTTATAGCTACCCAGTGCTTCATGACGCTCTTGTCTGTCTAGTCAAACTCATGGAGAGTGTAGCACATACGGGTCTTCTTCCTATTGCACCAACCGTCTTTCAGACTGTGGGAGGTACCCAGACTCCTGCCACTCACACGCCAGAGCAACTAGCTCCACAGTTTTAGACTCCGGCACCTCAGCCAGCTGGAGTGTCTCAGCCGGGTATTGCAGCGCCGGTAGCAGAGGGAGAAGCTATGTCAGCGGATGCTTTGTGGAGTCCAACGGAGTTGAACTTCGCTACTTGTTGATTATCTGGCACAACCAAGAGTTGGTGGAGAGACTATTGCTTAGCCAGACAAGCTGGGTCTACACCTTTGACTTGGACTCAGTTCTCGGAAGTATTTTTAGGGGAGTTCCTTCCCATTACTCAGAGAGAGGACCTTCGGAGGCAGTTTGAGTGTCTCCAGTAGGGATCTATGATAGACACTTAGTACTAGACCAGGTTCATCACTCTAGCTCGACATGCTCTTATGATACTTCTCACTGATCGGGAGAGGGTTCGGAGATTTATTAAGGGATTGACTCAGCCTATCAGACTTCAGATGGCTAGAGAGTCAGGTACTGATATTTTGTTACAGGATGCGGCCAATGTGGCCAGGAGGATTGAGATGATTATGTCACAGGGTGGTGGTCAGGGGGCTGACAAGAGGCCCCGTCACTTCGGTCGTTTCAGTGGGGCCTCATGTGGGGGCAGGGATTTTTCAGGCAGAGGTCATCCTCCCAGACCCTACAAGTCGGCACTTCAGGTAGCTCACAGTGTACCGCCAGCTCCTATTGGTGCACCACCAGCACCTATCAGTACACCGCCGCTTCAGAGTTTCCAGGGTGGTTATCAGGGTCGTCAGGGACAGTTCCAGAGTCCCCAGCCATATCAGCAGAGGCCGTGTTATTCTTGTGGTGTTCCGGGGCACATTGTCAGGTATTGTCCCTGAGCTTCTAGTGGTCCTTAGTATCAGGGTTCTCGTGTCAGGCGCACCCCCACCCCCTCAGCCAGCTAGGGGTGGCGGTCTAGGTACCAGAGGTAGAGGCCAGACTCATAGAGGTGGAGGACATGCCATGAGAGTTAGAGGTCAGGCCGCAGTAGGTCGACCCAGAGATGATCAGATTCGAGGGGCTCAGCCCCGGTGCTATGTTTTTCCTGCTAGGCCTGATGCCGAGGATCTGATGCAGTTATTACAGGTACAATTTCAGTTTGCAGTCGAGAAGCTTCAGTTTTATTTGATCCGGGTTCTACATTCTCCTATGTGTCTTCATATTATGCCCCTTATTTGAGTATGCCTCGTGATTCCTTGAGTACTGCTGTGCATGTTTCTATACTGGTGGGTGATTCTATAGTGGTAGATCGAGTCTACCGTGCTTTCTTAGTAGTCATTAGTGGTCTGGAGACTCAGGTTGATCTTTTGCTTCTGGATTGGTTATCCCCCCGTTATGCTATTCTGGATTGTCATGCCAAGACAGTGACCTTGGCTTTGCCAGGGGTGCCTCGTTTTGAGTGGAAAGGAACTCCTAGTCATTCTTCTGGTAGAGTTATTTCATATACGAAGACTCGGCGCATGGTCGGGAAGGGTTGTTTGGCCTATCTAGCCAATGTACGTGATTCTAGCGCTGAGGTTCCTTCCCTGGAGTCGGTGCCCATGGTTCGTGATTTTCCAGAGGTTTTCCCTGCTAACCTGCAGGGTATGCCACCTGACAGGGATATTGACTTTTGTATTAAGTTAGCTAAGGGCACCCAGCCTATTTCTACTCCGCCGTATCGTATGGCCCCGTCATAGTTGAAGGAGTTGAAAGATCTGTTGCAGGACTTGCTGGATAAAGGCTTTATTAGGCCTAGTGTCTCTCCTTGGGGTGCTCCAGTATTGTTTGTGAAGAAGGAAGATGGCTCGATGAGGATGTGTATTGACTACCGGCAATTGAATAAGATCACTATTAAGAACAAGTATCCTTTGCCGAGGATTGATGATTTATTCGACTAGCTTTAGAGTGCTTCAGTGTTTTCCAAGATTGACTTGAGATCTGGTTACCATCAGCTGAGGATTAGGGCATCCGATGTCCCTAAGACAGCTTTTCGCACTCGTTATGGGAATTTTGAGTTCTTGGTGATGTCATTTGGGCTGACGAATGCCCCCGCTACTTTTATGGAGTTGATGCACTGATTGTTCAAGCCTTTTTTGGACAGATTTGTGATTGTTTTCATTGATGATATATTGATATACTCTCACAGCCGAGAGGAGCATGAGCGACACCTTAGAGTCGTCCTCAAAACTCCGAGGGATAGTCAGTTGTATGCCAAATTCTACAAGTGTGAGTTTTGGTTGAGTTCAGTTGCATTTCTAGGCCATATGGTGTTGTCAGAGGGTGTTCAGGTGGATCCCAAGAAGATTTCAGTAGTTAGAGATTGGCCCACACCCACCTCATCTACAGAGATCCGGAGTTTTTTGGGCTTAGCAGGTTATTATCGCCGGTTTGTGGAGGGCTTTTCATCCATTGCAGCCCCGATGACTAGCTTGACTCAGAAGAGTGCCCAGTTCAGGTGGTCTGATGAGTGCGAGGCGAGCTTTCAGAAGCTCAAGACATCCTTGACCACGACACCAGTGTTGGTTTTACCCACAGGTTCAGGATCGTATACCGTGTATTGTGATGCTTCACGGGTTGGTCTTAGTGCAATGTTGATGCAGGATGGAAAGGTTATAGCCTATGCTTCTCGTCAGTTGAAGGTCCATGAGAAGATATATCCAGTTCATGACTTGGAGTTAGCAGCTATTGTGCATGCATTGAAGATTTTGAGGCATTACTTGTATGGTTTTCCATGTGAGGTGTTCACCAATCATAAGAGCTTACAGTATTTGTTTAAACAGAAGGAGTTGAACATGACATAGAGAAGATGGTTAGAGTTGCTGAAGGATTATGATATTACCATTCTTTATCATCCGGGGAAGTCCAATGTGGTGGCCGATTCTTTGAGCCGGAAGTCAGCTAGTATGGGTAGTCTTGCCTATTTATCAGTCGGAGAGCGAGCTCTTGCTTTGGATGTTCAGGCGTTAGCCAACCGATTTGTGAGATTGGAGGTTTCTGAGACAGGCAGTGTTTTGGCCCATACCGTGGTCCGTTCTTCATTATATGACCGTATTCGGGCCAGGCAGTATGATGATCGGCATTTATGTGTTCTTAGAGATAGAGTCAGGCACGGAGATGCCAAGCAGGTCACGGTTGACGCTGAGGGAGTATTGAGGATGCAGGGTCGTATTTGTGTACCCGATGTCGATGGCATTCGTGAGTAATACTATAGGAGGCCCATAGTTCCTGGTATTCTATTCATCTGGGCGCTGCAAAGATGTACCAGGACTTGCGGTAGCATTATTGGTAGCGTAGAATGAAGAAGGATATTGTAGTTTATGTAGGTCGGTGCTTGAATTGTCAGCAGGTTAAGTTCGTGCACCAGAGACCTGGTGGTTTGATGCAGCAGATTCACCTTCCCGACTAGAAGTGGGAGCGTATCACCATGCACTTTGTAGTTGGACTCCCACAGACTCAGAGGATGTTTGATGCAGTATGGGTAGTTGTGGATAGACCGACCAAGTCAGCGCATTCAATTCCAGTATCAGTTTTGTATTCAGTAGAGAAGTTGGCAAGGATTTATATGAGAGAGATTGTTAGACTGCATGA
This sequence comes from Nicotiana paniculata, assembly GCA_005239505.1. NCBI lineage: Eukaryota > Viridiplantae > Streptophyta > Magnoliopsida > Solanales > Solanaceae > Nicotiana > Nicotiana paniculata. The sequence goes on along the minus strand of MDKI01051273.1, from coordinate 812 downwards.
TGTGCTCATATCCATTATATCAGACCGAGGTACTCATTTTACCTCCCATTTTTGGAGAGTATTTCAGCGAGAGTTGGGCACCCAGATTGATTTGAGCACCGCATTTCATCCTCAGACGGACGGGCAGTCCGAGCGTACTATTCAGATTTTGGAGGATATGTTGCGAGCTTGTGTTATTGTGACGACCCAGTAAATCGTCTTAAGAATTAACACCCCGATCCCCTATTAACTATTTTCCCCAAGTCTATTTCGGCTTAATTGAATTGCCGGGATGTTCGATTTTATGTTTCGGAGAGTTTTGGGATATTTAGTCCCTAAATGAGAGCTTAAGTGTTGGAAAGTTACCGTAGTCGGAGCAGTGTGAAGACGGCCTCGGAATTGAAATCTGATGGTTCCGTTAGCTCCGTTAGGTGATTTTAGGGTTGGGAGCGTGTTCAGAATGTATTTTGGAAGTCCGTAGCTCATTTAGGCTTGAAATGCCAAAGTTGGAATTTTTGGAGTTTCCGGTCCGATAGTGACTTTTTGATCCGAGGGATGGAATGGAATTTCGGAAGTTGCAATAGTTCCGTCATGTCATTTGGGATGTGTGTGCAAAATTTGAGGTCATTCGGATGAGTTTAGACGTGTTTCGGCGTCGGATGTGAATTCGAATTTTTTTTCTTAAGTTTATAGGGTTGAATCTATGCATAATCATCTCAAATCAAAAAAGATACTAGTAAAAAAAAACGCTCTCTAGGTCAGGAACTTATGACTGGAGACGACAAAAGAGAGACCCAACTTCGATCACTTTCATGGCCAATTTGGCCGGTGGC
>ML311722.1:0-24553 GCA_005239505.1 Nicotiana paniculata | reverse complement strand
AAATTGTGAAATTTATGAATAAATTGATATGAGATGTCTGGTGGGAGCGGGTTGCACGCTGCAGCAACGAGTGATAAGGGTGGACAGGTGGGATCGGGTTGCACGCCACAACAAGGAGCAATAAGTGAGTACATTTATATTTTACTGAATTTCAAAGAAAATAAAGATCTGAAAGGCTTAAATGTTTATTTTACTATTCTTCATATTTTCGGCACTATTTTTATTTAAAGTTTAAAGTTTGGAAACTTGGAAATTATGTGAGAATTGGTTATAGGTGAGTCCTGGGAAAAGGCGGCTGAGTTATTTTATTGTTGTTGCAGTACTTAATTATTTGTTTAGATTTCCTTCTTGCTTTATATATTATTGTTACAGGTGATATTGCTAAAGCCTCGCCGTAGCCTCATCACTACTTCGTCGAGGTTAGGCTCGGTACCTACTCAGTACATGGGGTCGGTTGTACTGATACTACACTCTGCACTCTTTTGTGCAGATCCAGGTACCGGCCAGCTGTAGAGATATTTAGAGCGGCTATTCATTTATTCGGAGACACGAGGTATATATGTCAGCATTCGCAGATCCCGAGAGCCTTCTCCTGTTTTCATAAATGTTGTTTTATTATATTCAGAATAGTTACATTATTTCTTTCAGCCAAGTATTTGTAGTATTATTTAGTAGTTCGTGAATGGTGACACCAGACTCTGGGGTAGTTTTAGGATTTAATTATATAACTAGTTCGTGGCTCGGTGTAGTTAATTTTTTATTTTTTTATATTGTGAATTATTCATTTAAAGCCATTAGATTAAGTATTAATTTAAAATTGTTTTAACCTGTTTAAATGGTTAATTAAAGGAAATAGTTAAGCAAACTCTAACATTGGCTTGCCTAGTAAGTGTGGTGTTAGGCGCCATCACGATCCCTAAGGTTGGGAATTTGGGTCGTGACACTATGAGGGGAAGTTGACATACCGACAGTGTGATTTATATGCAACAAGATAAGATAAAGGGGCTAGTGGCCGGGAATGAAATGGGAAATTGGAGGTGAAGAAATCACAAGAAACGGCGGAGAAGCTCACTGATAGAATATGTACTTGAGAAGAGGGAAATGGTGAAAGTTTCAAAAGAGAAACCCATTTCAAAAGAGAATATGCATCAAAATCGAGGCCAAAAATCCGTCAATGGCACAAAAATTGAAGCACAAATAGTGCAGACCCTGTATCGGGAAGACGCGTAATGATAAAACGCGTGACGGTGACGACACCCAACGTCACCTATACCAATCTCAGCCTTGCTGGAAACCAATAACCCGACTTCGACTAATCCAACTTCCACGACCAAATTTCTCTCATAGCAAGCGCGTTGAAATTCGCTCGTCGAGGACGTTGGAGGCCACAACCTCAATAAGCGGAGGGACTAACTGTATTAATCAAAATTTGGATTGGACTTAATAGCCTTGTTAGTCGTGGTCAAAGTCTAAGCCGACCACGATTTAGTGACGAAGAGTCCCTCTCAAGAGTAGTCGACGATGTGGTCGAATAGAGATATTAGACAGCGGCATTAAGATAGGCTTAGACAGGAAGGGAGAATATTCATGTGTTCGTACTTTTTTAGGGTTTCTAAAGAATGTTCCCTATATATAGGAAGAGAAAAAGAGAAAAAGGGATCTTGAAGCTTCTGAATGAAATACGTTTGTAAAGTTGACTATTGAGAATATACAAAACCTGTCTTTTCTATTGATTCTTGAGTTTGAGGATACCTTTTCATCTCCAAGATCCAAGAATCTTGTATTCATCCACGTTTGTTATTATCCACATTGCTGACAAAGGGTAGACTGGCCCTAGTCATTCAACATTTGGGTGATATATTCTTCTTTGTTACATTTACTGTCATTGCATGCATTTAATCCACATCTCTTTGAGCATTCATTAGCAATCATCGTACACGTCTGGCTTACATTTACTACTGTGGCGCATAAATCTATTTCATTCACCATCAAACTTACAGATCTAACAGTTATTAAGTTTAACTTAGGATTAACCCTTCATCTCATTTACCAACTCGTTTAAAGAAAGGATTAATACTTTTTTGAATAAGCACGCAAGCAATCATCTTAGAGTTATTAAATTACCGGTGCCTTCAAATAAGATGTTGAAATACTTGGTTTGAGTAATTTAGAAATCGTATGATCACACTCACCTGTATAATCCATGATCAGTTGACCTAGTCCTCTCCCTCTAAGAAACTGATGCCAATACAGTTGTTGTCCGCCAACTGAGGTACCCTCCGTACGCTAGACGAGATTGTTAGTGTCGTACAGGAAAACTGATGTCAAGAACAATTGAGAGAACAGTAAAGAGAATTGAAAGAAATCTTGAATTCATAAATGAAAGCTATTACAAAATAAGGCAACGCGGTGTCAAGGGGAAGAGACACCAGTACAGAGAATTGCTTGCTAGAAAGTTTTGATTGCTTGATCCCCCCTAATAATGCTTAAAAAAATAAACCAAAGCTACAGGACGTGACCGAATTAATCTAGAGGAACATAATGAAAGTACATGGAATAAAACTACTCTATATTTACAATGGAAAAGACTTAGTTTCCTACAATTTAGAAACAGATCCGTTGTCAGCAACTTTATCTTTGGCATCACGATCTGCGCGTGGCATTGTCTGCACGTGCGGCGCTTTTGACAGCTGCTTCCGGATGGGCGCTAGCGAGGGATGTCGGTGGGGAGACAAAGGCACATGCACCCTTGTCACTTGGCACGGCCAAGACCACGGTGTGGCTCTAGGCATTGGGAGGCTTGCCAAGACGCCACGAGGCGCGTCCAAGGGGTCATGGGGCATGGCTGGAAAGCCGCCCATGAAATTATCCCCCACCTGAGTTGGCGACGTCCTGGGCGCCCTACTTGCAAAATAATCTTCAATTAGGCTCTTATAAGCTTTGAGGTTTGTTCCCCTCTCCCAAGTATTCTCCTCTGCATCACACCCTTGCCATTTCACCAGGAACTCTTGGTGATCCTTCCTTGAGGCATGAATAACTCGATCATCAAGAATAGCTTCAACACGCCTTTTCCCAGTTGAATTAGGGCCTCGAATACTGGGTATTGTGAGCTGGCTCCGTGAAGGATCCTCCGTGTTTTCCCAAAAAAGTTTCAGAAGACTGACATGGAAGACAGGATGGATTTTCCACCAAGCTGGGGTATCCACCCGATATGCCAATTTCTCAATGCGCCATTCAATGGACAAAGGTCTAATATATTTTTGCAATAGGCGAGGGTCACGGACACCTGCAAACAAGTACCGCTTTGTAATTTTGACCATCACTTTGTCTCCTACTTGGTATTCAACAAAGCGACGATTCTGATCAGCATGCCTCTTCATCTGCTTTTGGGCCTTAACAAGATAGCTCTGCACTATCTCCAAATTTCGCTTCCATTCTTTTGAGAAGCTAGCAGCACGATGCAATTTTGACATGTTTGGTGTATTTACAGTGTGTGGGAGTAGCGGTTGCTGTCCGGTAACAATTTCAAAAGTGCATTTGTTTGTACTAGATCTCTTTTGTGAATTGAAACACAGTTGAGTAGCATCCAGAATCTTCACCTAATTCTTTTGCGATCCAGTAACAAAGTGGCGTCGATATTCGTCCAACATACCATTGAACCGCTCTGTCTGGCCATCGTATTGCGGATGAAAGCTTGAGCTATGACTCAATGTTGACCCGAGGCACTTAAATAGTTGGGTCCAAAAGTTTCTAGTGAAGCGTGAATCGCGATCACTAACGATGTCTTTGGGCAGGCCCCAATATTTGACGACATAAGAGAAAAAGTATCGAGTTGTATCTTCTGCTGATATATATTGAGGTGTTGCAATAAAGGTGGCATATTTGGAAAACCGATCAACCACAACCAAGATAGTTATGAGATCTCCGACCTTGGGCAATCCGGTGATGAAATCTAGAGACATGTTTTCCCAAGGTCTCTTTGGAACAGCTAATGGTTCCAAGAGTCCCGCTTGTGTCAAACGGTCGGACTTATCCTTCTGGCATACTAGACAAGTCCTCACATACTGAGCGACATCATCAGCCATTTGAGGCCAATAATATGCACGGCGAAGTAATGTCATGGTGCGTTCTTCACCGGGATGGCTGGCCCACATAGTGTTCATGAAATTCCGCCAGAAGAGTTCTTCTTAGATATCCTCCTTTAGGAACATATAGTTGGTTCCCTTTTACCTTCAGGAACCCATCCTCCATGTAGAACTGGTGAGTTTTTCCCTGTCCTACTAGATCAACCAAATACTGTGCAGCATGATCCTTGATGAGTAACTCCCGTATCTGGTCTTTTATGGTGGTAGCTACTTCACTCCTACTTAGGGTGGCGAGTAGGCACACTGATGTTAGGTCAACTCTCCGACTGAGCGCATCAGCAACATGATTAGTCTTCCCACTTCGGTACTCCAGATTGAAGTAAAATTCTGCTAGGAGTTCCTGCCATCGGGCCTGTCGGCCATTCAGCTTCGGCTGTGTCATGAAATGACTAACAGTTGTGTTGTCTGTCTTGACCACGAACAGGGATCCCAGCAGATAATTCCTCCAAAGGCGTAAGCAATGAACGACAGCCAATAGTTCTTTCTCATGGGCGGCATAGCGCCGCTCTGCATCCTTCAGCTTCCGGCTCTCGTATGCTACGGGATGTCCGTCTTGTAGCAAGACCCCGCCAGGAGCATAGTCGGAGGCATCCGTTTGTACCTCGAATGGTTTGTCCAAATTAGGAAGGGCCAAGACGGGGCTACTAGACATAGTCGCTTTTAATGCGTTGAAGGCCTCCGCTTGTCTAGGACCCCAATCCCAAGGCATGACCTTCTTGAGGAGTTCTGTCAATGGCACTGTGATAAGGGAGTAATTCTTCACAAATCGCCGATAGAAATTGCATAGGCCAAGGAATGCCCTCAAGGTGTGGATATCCTTGGGTGGCGGCCAATCTGTGATGGCTTGGATATTTTGCTAGTTCATCTTGATCCTCCCTTCCTCAATGACATGTCCGATGAAGTCGATCTATTTTTTAGAAAAGGAGCACTTGGATAGCTTTGCGTATAATTCATGCTCCCGCAACCGGACTAGGACCTTCCGCAAATGCTCCAGGTGTTCTTCCAGTGTTTGTCTATAAACCACAATGTCATCCAAATAGACCACCCCGAATTCGTCAATATACCCTCGGAAGACTTGGTTCATCAGGGTACAAAATGTAGCTGGAGCATTAGTCAAGCCGAACGGCATAACTAGGAAGTCGAATGACCCATATCTTGTCACACAGGTCGTCTTGTGTTCATTGCCCTCAGCAATCTGGACTTGCCAATACCCTGTCTTCAGGTCAATTTTTGTGAACATCGTTGCACTCCCCTATCTATCGAACAAGTCTGCCATGAGCGGAATAGGATACTTGTTCTTCACAATGATTTTATTTAAAGCCCGATAATCCACACAGAGTCGTAGACTACCATCATGTTTCTTTTGGAAAAGCACAGGGGACCCATATGGGGACTTGGAGGGTATAATGATCCCTGTGTCTAGCATCTCCGCAATTGTCTCCGAAGCTCGGTGAGTTTGGGTTGTGACATTCTATAAGGTGCTCGGGCAGGTGGCTTCGCACCCGGCACTAACTCAATCTCATGGTCCACAGTGCGCCTAGGCGGAAGTTTTTTTGGCATCTCCTATGGCGTAACGTCTTCAAACTCCAGTAGTACAACTATGCTAAGGTGCTCTACCTGAGTTGAGGCCAAGTAGTTATGGGTAGCACCTGTATCTATCATCGCCCGAATGGGCTTGCCATTTACCTTCAGTTCAACGAACATCAAGGTCCTCTTTTGTTTAAGAGGAGTTCCTTCATTCGTATTCTTTTTTCCTTTCTTGGGGATTGGGTAGGGGTTCTTCTTCTTACGCATATCAGCACTGGTTCCCGCTAATGCCTCAGAAACAGAACCCACAATTGCATTGAAGGCACCGACTGGTTCGGTCTGCTCCGCATCATCTTCTTCATCATCCGTCCCATCATCATAAGCTTGATGGGCGTTCATCTGTGCATGTGGGAATTCGTTATTCCAATGTGGCTCGCCGCAATGACGGCATCCTGAGGGAGTCTTTCTCTCCCGATCATTGTTGTTTGACGCAGCACTGTTGCTGCCTGAGGAAGGAGCCTTAGTTTTGGGTGCACTCCAATCTCCCCCACTTCTACTAGGGCCACCATTTTTAGGCTGGCCTCCTTTGTATCCCGCTCGGACAGGTGGTGGAAGCCTATCCTTCCGAGTTTACACTTGGTAGTCCCCAAGGAATTCCGCTGCTTGGATCGCCTTGGGTAGGGTATCTACCCGTTGTCTTTACATCTCCTTCCGGCATAAGGTTTCAACCCTTCCATGAATGTGAAAAGCTTGTCTTTGTCCCCCATTTCATGTATATTCAGCATGAGCGCGGAGAATTCTCGCATGTAGTCCCGCACTGATCTGGTCTGTCAGAGCTCCCTTAGTCTCCTCCTTGCATTATACTCAACATTCTCGGGGAAGAACCGTAGGCGTATGGCTGCCTTCAATTCTTCCCACGTCTCCAAAGCATCTTCACCGGCCATGATGCCTTCATACTTCACTCGCCACCAGAGCTTAGCATCACCTGAAGATACATGGCAGCAGTTGCTACCTTCTTGGCTTCTTCTAGGCCTCCCACGGCATCGAAGTACTGCTCGATGTCAAAGATGAAATTCTCCACTTCTTTAGCATTCCAAGCTCCGCTGTATGGATTTGGCTCAGGAATTTTCAGTTTTTGTGCCATGGGAGCGAGGTTCACAGCACCTCCGATTTGATTTCCACCTCCTCGAAGCAAACCTTGTAGAGCAGCATTAACAATATTGAGCTGGCCTATCAAGTTGTCTATAGTTTGCTGCATGGAAGTCACCCTGTCTGCCTCTTGTTCCCTGTAGGCTAAATCCTCAGCACGCTCATGTCGGATGTCCTCGAATTTACCAAAGATTTCGGCTGCCTCAGTAGCTGCCGTTTGCCGGTCTCCTTCAGAGACGTGACAGCTGTTTTCTATGTCAACTTCGGCCTGGATCATTCTGCAGTCCAGGTCGTCCAACCTTTGCACTAGGCTGGTTTATAGTTCAGGCACCGTATTTACAATGGGTGATAATACGTCAACCGTCTCCTCAAGGGCCGCAATGCGGTCTCCATGATTCACCATGGTTAGAAATGGTGGTAATGGCAATGCGTTCCCTCGTCCGATGTCGAGCCTAGGATCTGATACCAACTGTACGCAACGCCTTCCTGATGTTCCTTGGAAGGGCGACGTAAGGCTAAGTAAATGATGTCAGTACAGTTGTTGTCCGCCAACTGAGGTCCCCTCCGTACGCTATACGAGATTGTCAGTGCCGTACGGGAAAATCGATGTCAAGAACAATTGAGAGAACAGTAAAGAGAATTGAAAGAAAGGTTGATTGCATAAATGAAAGTTATTACAAAAGAAGGCAATGCGGTGTCGAGGGGGAGAGACACCAGTACAGAGAATCGCTTGCTAGAAAGTTTTGATTGCTTGATCCCCCCTAATAATGCTTAAAAAAAATAAACCAAAGCTACAGGACTTGACCTAATTAATCTAGAGGAACATAATGAAAGTACATGTAATAAAACTACTCTATATTTACAAAGGAAAAGACTTAGTTTCCTACAATGTAGAAACAGATCCGTTGTCAGCAACTTTGTCTTTGGCATCACGATCTGCGCGCACGGCGCTTTTGCAGTTGCTTGCGGTTTGGCGCTAGCGAGGATTAATATTGGTCATTCAAAATAAGATGTTGAAATACTTGGTTTTAGTAATTTAGAAATCGTATGATCACACTCACCTGTATAATCCATGATCAGTTGACCTAGTCCTATCCCTCTCCATTACTACACACATTATCAAGTCTTCAATTATTCTGCTATAAAATAGTGCGACCAGCAATTTGTTATTATTATCAAAGAACGGGCAATGTGAAACGAAGCTCGCCATGGCCACCGGCCAGATCCTGCTCTAGCGGTGAGTAAACTTAATAATTTCAAGTTACTCCATTCTATTTAGAATTAATCAATCGTCGACTTGGCTTAATTAATTAAGCCAAAGTCTTTTTATAATCAAGTCATTCCCGTCACTAGCGTTGCGGGGCCCTAAGTCTGTATACAGTGATTGTTAACTTGTCTCTAGGTGCAATTAAAAATTATAGAAAGAATTACAAAAAAATACACATGACTTCACACCATAACAAAAAATGGCCCATGTTTTTAAGGTTTACCCATCCTAGCCTATATTGTACATATTTTGAAAGCACTAGCAAATTCAAAACATGTGTTCTTACAACCATTGCTTCTAAAAGCTATGGAATTAAATTTTTGTTCTTACAACATTGATTTTGCTCTCTTCTTCTCACATCCTCGACATATGCTTCAAGGGGCTGTATATTTTATGCTTCTCCTCTTGTGTCACCTGGTTACAATGCAAGAAAATTAAAGAGTAGAAGTCTGATGTTTAGCTTAAAGTGTATATATTTCTATGTATATCGCCTAATATTTTACTTTTGTTTCGTAACTTTTAGATGTTAAATGTGATAATTTATATTAATTTGAAGTGTTTTTATGTGTAGGAATGATTCAGGATCAATTGGGGGCGAAACGCGCGAAATTAGAGCCAAAACGGACGAAACCAGACAAACCGGCGATTTTGTGATTTTGGGCGCCACAGGTATGGCTGGGCGCCACCTGTGGCGCTGGAGGCAGTACATAATTTTGGGCAGCGCCCTCGTTGGCGCCCGGCCCTAGCCAGCGCGCCGGTGACGTGATTTTTTCTTATTTTGCCCAGGACACGGTTATTTCGGCCCTAAACCTACCCAACACGTATAAAAGCAAGTCTAAGCTTATTTTTGAAGGGTTGGACGCCACTTTGGAGGAAATATAAACACAGAATTTCTAGGGATCGAAGGATTCTTAGTTTTCTTCATCTTTTTCTAGTATTTACAATTAATTCAACACTTATGCAATTGTTTGATTTTAGCATGAGTGGCTAAACACCCATTGTTCTGGGGTTGTGATTTAGCTATGGATATTGTTGTTCGACATTAGTTTAACATTGATTATAGTTCACTCAATATATGGTTGTTTCTTCAATTCTGTGTTTAATTGCTTAATTTTCTGGCCAGCAGTTAGGTTCTATGTATTATCTATGTTATGCTTGGGAAAGCCGTGTATAGATTAGAGAAGAATTGAATNATACACAACAATCAACTCGTTACTTGATAATTAGTTATTTCTTAGAATCGTAGTATAATATAGTTACATTCCTGAATTTTTATTTTGGCTTGATTAAATAACAATTATAGTGATTTAGTAAGTAGTTTATACAAGTCTCTGTGGGTTCGACACTCGATTTATCATTATATTACTTGTGCGATCACGTACACTTGCGTGTGCGTTAGGGACCAACAAGTTTTTGGCGCCGTTGCCGGGGACTTGAATATAGACTACTTTCTAGTTTTTGCTTTAATTGTTTATTTTGTCCAGTCTAACGTTACTTGATTGTTTCTCTAATCTCAGGAACTTTGATTGAATGCGTAGGGTTAGAAGCCAGGACAGACTCGACGGCTTTGACCCCGAACCTGAGAGAACAGTTCACAGAAGGTTGAGGGAAGCAAGGGATACAGACAATATTCAGGACCTCATTCAAATTCCTGTGAACATGGAAAAGGAACAACACATGGCTGTTCAGGAGGTAGCAATTCCCAGTATTGCTAATGTTACCTCCAGCATAGTGAAGCCCAGTGTTGCTAATTTTCACGCCAGATTATGTGAGGCTCACGCTTTTCCCATTCTCTCTGTTGGGAGAAGCAAAGCGATGGCTAAGGGAAGAACCAGCTAATTCCATTATAATATGGAGCGATTTGGCGGGAAAATTTCTGGCAAGGTTCTTCCCTTCAGGCAAGACTGCAAAGATCAGAAGTGAGATAGTCTCCTTTAAACAGAAAGCAGACAAATCTTTATATTCAGCATGGGGAAGATTCAAGGGGCTACTCAGATACTGTCCTCATCACAATCAGACAAACGAAGTGTTAGTTCACACTTTCATTGAGGGGCTCCATCCCGAAACAAAATTTGTGGTAGATGCAACAGCTGGAGGTCAGGTATTGGAGAAGAATTATGATGAAATATTTGCATTATTGAATAAATTATCCAAAAGCAATCCAGACTGGCAAGGTGAGATGGGAAGGAATGTGGTTCAAAAGTCACCAGGGATTCTTGAACTAGATGTTGTCTCAGCATTGTCAGCTCAGATCTCTACATTGACTAACCAAGTCAATCAGATGACCCTGATCATTAACAAGCAACAGTCTCAACCACTGAACAGGCCCAGCCAGTGCAACCAGTTCAACAGATTCAGGTATTTTGTGAAGTCTGTGGAGAGGGTCACATGAGCAATCTATGCCCAGCAAATCCAGAGTCTGTATATTTTGTGGGTAATGCAAATCGAGGCCAAACAAATCAGTATGGGGACACTTACAATCCCAACTGGAGGAACCACCCAAATTTATCTTGGGGTGGAAATCAAGGCAATCAGAATCAATATCGGCCTCAAGCACCTCAACAACAATACAGACCACCTCAGGCTGAACAACAAGCTAGCCTTAAAGAGATTATTAAGAGAATGATGAACGACCAACTTGCTTTCAACCAGAAAATAATGGCTGATCACCAGGCCCAAGCAGCAGCAATGAGAAAGTTGGAACTCCAAATGGGAAAACTTGCTAGTGCCCAAAATACCAGACTAGTAGGAGCTCTTCCTAGTGATACTGATCCCAATCCTAAGGCTCAAGTCAATGCAATTACCTTGAGAAATGGAAGACTACTAGAAGAAGCTCCAAAGACAAAGAAGAATACAGCTCATCCTGAAGGAGAATTAGTTCCCAAGCCAATTAAGGGGAATGAGAAAGATGATAAAGGACCCGATCCAGTAATTGAAACAAGGCCACCACCTCCGTTTACACAAAGACTGCAGAGGCAAAAAGATGATACTAAGTACAAGAGATTCATAGATATGTTGAGCCAAGTGAGTGTGAATTTGCCTTTGGTGGAAATTTTGCAAGAAGTGCCTAAGTATGCGAGGTATCTCAGAGATATTGTGGCAAATAAATGAAGACATGCAGAGTTCGAAATAGTTGCACTTACTAAAGAGTGCAGTGCCAGAGTTCAGAGTACACTTCCTCCTAAGTTGAAGGATCCTGGGAGTTTCACAATTCCTTTGTCTCTTGGAAAACAAGAAGTTGGTAGAGCCCTGTGTGATTTAGGGGCTAGTATAAATTTGATGCCATCTTCTTTGTTCAAGAAACTCGGATTGGGGGTTCTTAGACCTACCACAATCACTTTACAGTTAGCAGATAGGTCGCTAATTATGCCGGAAGGAATTATTGAGGATGTGTTAGTTCGAGTGGGAAAGTTTATTCTTCCCGCTGATTTTATTGTGCTTGATTACGAGGCAGATGAGGAAGTGCCCATTATTTTGGGGCGACCATTCTTAGCTACTGGTGGAGGAATTATTGATGTGAGGGCAGGGAAGTTAAAAATGAGAGTTGACGATGAAGAGGTCACTTTTAGTGTGTACAAGGCACTTAAACTCCCAAAGCATTATGAGGACATGTGCATGATTACTGTGGTCGACGTGAAGCGGATAGAGGAGAGTCCTTATGTGCATGGTAGTGATACAGAGGAGGTGGTGTTGCAAGCTGAGGGTGTAAAGATAATTGAGAAAAGAGCCAGAGATGAAAAAGGAGACCCGTTAAGAGCATGCAAAAAAGCTAGGCTTCATGGGAGAAAGAAGAAGAGAAAGTGCCCAGCCTGAGCAGAGTAACAGAGTCATGCCACGACTATAAATAAGGCGCTTGTTGGGGGGCAACCCATCATGTATATCTTTTATTTTTTTATTTTTTTAAGTGTCGAGTTTTGTGTTGTTTTTATTTTGCACAGTAGGGGAAGTCTGAGTACCCAAAAGTTGAAGCTGAGGGGCATGTTTGAGCTTAAGTGTGGGGTCATCCCAACTCTAAAGATTGAGAATCATGTCCGAGCTAGGCCCGAGAGGGTCTCATGGAGTATTTTTCACCCTTGTTTTAATGTTTTTATTTGTGATCATGCATTGAGGACTATGCATAACATAAGTGTGGGGTGGGGAAACTACATTCTGAAGTGAAGTGTAATTGTATAAAATTAATTTTTTTTTAGTTAAGAAACGAAAAGAAAAATAAAAAAAATAGAAAAGGCTCGGATTTTTTCCAACGATGGATCTGTTGGACAATTTTCTTGAGGGATAAAGTCCGATTTAAAAATACCAAAAAGATTTTTTAATTTTTTTCTTAGGATAGGTAGGTTGTATCCCTTGGTTTTTCTTTGGACACCGGTTCTTTTCCAAGGGTGTAACTTGAACCGAGCACTTTAAAATTATTTTTTTTAGAGTAGTTAGGAAGAAACTGAGTAACTTAGAAATATCCATTGACATGTTTGGTGTCGGCATATTGGGTTATGACATACATTCTGCTTCCCCTTGTATTTGGTTTGACATGTGATGCCTGAGTAAAAATAAATAACCTATTTTGTGACGCCTTAGCTCAGTTGCTTGACCTGTATGCTACATAGTGCAATATTGCTTAATTCTCTCAATTTTGTGTGCTTGCTTGACTTGAGNGGCATATTAGGTTATGACATACATTCTGCTTTCCCTTATATTTGGTTTGACATGTGATGCCTGAGTAAAAATAAATAACCTATTTTGTGACGCCTTAGCTCAGTTGCTTGACCTGTATGCTACATAGTGCAATATTGCTTAATTCTCTCAATTTTGTGTGCTTGCTTGACTTGAGAGTTGAATAAAACCGTTGTGATTGAGTCATGTGCAATGTGTGAGTGAGGTTTAGTGATTTTCTATGCTATCCTGTGTAGTCTAGAACTTGCCCCGTGTGTTAATCGAAGCGAAATTGTAGGTTATTCTAGTCTAGGAGATGACGTAGGCATTTTCTTGTTTGATCATAGATGTGCTTGTCACATAAGAATTAAATTTTCCATTGTTCACCCCTTTTGAGCTTTTTGACCTTTTCTTTGGTACCCACATTACAAGTCGTACCCCTATTTTGTTCTTAAATAGAGGTTTTTGCACCTTTACCAGGCACTTAGTCGCTAAAAGAAGTAAGGTGAGATATTGGGGATTAACTTTTGAGTGGAGCCATGGAAGGGCCCGTTGGTGCAGTAAAAATTATATTCAAAAGTCACTAGCCATTAAATCTTCATGTATGGAGTGTGTGTAGGAATGAAAGAAATAAAATGATAGTAAAAGTATGTACAAAAATATACACACCTCCAATTTTTATTAATTTGTCCTAGTGAAAATATAGAAGTGCTTAATTGAAAAAGGGCTATGTTTAATATGGATTGTGGAAAGTGAATTGGTTGAGAAGAATATGTGTGAATTGTGAATGTAGTGTATTAAAGTTCTTAGGAGGGTTAGTCACCATTCCTAAATATATCCTACACGTCCCTTAGCCTACATTACAACCTTAAAAGTCCTAATTGATGCTAGATTTGGCTAACTTAAATTAGTAGAGATCTACACTACAGGCAAGCTTATGGTATGATCACGGGATACATATGAATTCTTTGTGAGAATGAGTGAAATTGTGTTCAATTTTTTGATGTCCTTAAATTATGTTCAAAAGCATATTTGAATGTGTGGACTAGTTATATTCACTCTTTGTTTGTTGGTGAGAGCACATGATCTCATGAACGATTGGTAATGTTGTAAATTTTCTTGTTGGGTAGGTGCGTGAATAGAGAGGGCTTAGTGGTTGCAAGTTGACTCTTGAGGTTGGGTGGTTGCAAATAGGTTGTTGGTATGATTGATTAAATTGTTATACTTGGGCATGTTTAAAGAAGGGGAAGAATGTGAAATTTTGTATATTCATACTTGATTGCCGGTATCGATCATAGTCAAGGGGTAAGGTGTGTGATTGAAAAGTAAAATACTCCTTGATAATGAACTTTGTACGTGTTGAAGGGTAGAAGATTGTCCCATTGCTCGAGGACGAGCAAGAGTCTAAGTGTGGGTGTTGATGTTTAGCTTAAAGTGTATATATTTTTATGTATATCGCCTCATATTTTACTTTTGTTTCGTGAGTTTTAGATGTTAAATGTGATGATTTATATTAATTTGAAGTGTTTTTATGTGTAGGAATGATTCGGGATCAATTGGAGCGAAACGCGCGAAATTAGAGCCAAAACGGACAAAACCGGACAAACCGGCGATTTTGCGATTTTGGGCGCCACAGGCAGGGCTGGGCGCCACCTGTGGCGCTGGAGGCAGTACATAATTTTGGGCAGCGCCCTGGTGGGCGCCGGTGACGTGATTTTTTTCCTATTTTGCCCGGAACACGGTTATTTCGGCCCTAAACCTACCCAACACGTATAAAAGCAAATCTAAGCTTATTTTTGAAGGGTTGGACGCCACTTTGGAGGAAATATACACACGGAATTTGTAGGGAGCGAAGTATTCTCAGTTTTCTTCATCTTTTTCTAGTATTTACAATTAATTCAACACTTATGCAATTGTTTGATTTTAGCATGAATGGCTAAACACTCATTGTTCTGGGGTTGTGATTTAGTCATGGATATTGTTGTTCGACATTAGTTTAACCTTGATTATAGTTCACTCGATATATGGTTGTTTCTTCAATTCTGTGTTTAAGTGCTTAATTGTCTGGCCAGCAGTTAGGTTATATATACTATCTATGCTATGCTTGGGAAAGCCGTGTATAGATTAGAGAAGAATTGAAGAGAGCGCGATCTTAACCCTTCCGGGGAGCGGATTTATGGTTAGGATAGGAATATACCTAGTCACCATTTTTAATTAAATATCGTAATCTTAATGCGTTCTAATAGATTAATTTCATAGGAATATAGGCGTTAATCTATTGAGAATAGGCGAGTAGTGCTTCGGGAGAAGGCTATTAGAGCATTTATCGATTAATTAGCAACCATGAGTGAATTATATAAAGGAAAAAGTTAATTAGAATGCAATACGAGTGGTGAATTGATCACAACCTTGGAATATTTGTCTCTATTGAATACACAACAATCAACTCGTTACTTGATAATTAGTTATTTTTTAGAATCGTAGTATAATATAGTTACATTCCTGGATTTTTATTTTGGCTTGATCAAAATAACAATTATAGTGATTTAGTAAGTAGTTTACACAAGTCTCTGTGGGTTCGACACTCGATTTATCATTGTATTACTTGTACGACCACGTATACTTACGTGTGCGTTAGGGACTAACAAAGTCCACCATTGAAAACCATTCAAAGCTTTACTTTCGAAAATGATTTTTTTTTTATTTTGTTAGTTTTTTGTATTGGGTGTTGTTCCAATTGATTGAAAATATCAAAAGAAGTTCAAAATTTAAATTTGAAGTGATTTGGAGTAGAATTGAGCAAGATTTGAATTAAATATCAGAGAAGACGCAAGGAAGAAGACGAAGTCAGTTTTTTGTATAAGTGTGTATAATCTTGTATAATAGTGTATATGAGTGTATAAACAAATCTTATACACTATTATACACTTTTATACACATTTATACAAGCGTCTGTAGACGAACTTCTTCCACGATTTTCAGTTACAATCTTATTCAAAACCAGTCCAAATCCCCATGAAATGACTTCAAATTTTATATACAACGTCCTTATACTATTTCTAACAAGTCTAAATAACACTCACTCCAAATTTCTCTCAAAATCAAATTTGAAATTTAAACCACATATTTAAGCTTGTTAAAAATTTAAGTTTCACCACCCAAATGGATTTTGTTTGTTGAACTAATATTTGAGTCACAATTACTGATTTGAATATTAACTTAAATGCTTGAGAAATCCTTTTTAAAAATTAAATAGTAATTTTGATAACCTATTGGAGTTGGATATTGTGTTTTAGTCTATTATTTTTGGGCTAGTTGATTGTAAATTGAAATATGAGCTATAAAATTGAAAAGCATAAATCTCAGTTATTCTAGTGTGAAATTTTCCAAAAATTATATTACAGAAAGACCGTTTAAATAATTCCGAATGCGAGTCAACTATTCCACAAGATAGTTTAT
Organism: Nicotiana paniculata; assembly: GCA_005239505.1. Classification (NCBI taxonomy): domain Eukaryota; kingdom Viridiplantae; phylum Streptophyta; class Magnoliopsida; order Solanales; family Solanaceae; genus Nicotiana; species Nicotiana paniculata. Next base: position 8,359 of record ML311722.1, on the reverse strand, counting down.
ATACATGAGCGGTAAAGTGAAGATCTCATCCCTATTGCATAACCCAAATTTACATAAAAAGAAAGATGGCAGATGCAGTGGTGAATTTTCTGGTAGAGAACTTGTTGCAGCTATTAGCTGATAATGTAAAGCTAATTGGAGGTGCAAAGGGAGAGTTAGAGAATCTGCTGAAAGAAGTTCAACAGCTAAAAGGGTTCTTAGATGATGCTGCAAAATTACCAAGTGAAAGCGAGCAGTGGAAAGTATTGGTGGAGGAGATTCAAAAAACGGTACATAAAGCTGAGGATGCCATTGATAAGTTTGAAGTTCAGGCGAAGCTGCACCAAGAGAAAAGTAAAATGAGAAGATTCTTCGGTGTGAGCCCGTTAGGAATCTGTATTGCTGTAAAATAAAATAATAATAATTTCTGAAAAAAATACAGAAATAGTAAGAAACCTCACTAGCGCGAGCTTTAGCGCGGGATTAGCGAGGTCGCACTAGTGGAATATACTAGGAACAGTGAGAAACCTGACTAGCACGACCACTAGCGCGTGCTGAGCGCGGGCGCGCTAGTCCAGACGTTCTTAGTTTTTTTTCTATGAAAAATTATATAAAAATAAATCGAGCCCACTGAATACACAGTGTGTCCTTAAGGAAATTATTCCCCTCAAGTACCCGAGGTGTTAGAATATATCCTCCCAGGATAGAACGATTTAACTCACCGGAGTGTTGGTACCAAAAACGCCAGTGAACAACGAACCACTCGAAGGCTATAAAACACACTGGAATAAATAATCCGGGAAAGAAAACGGGTTAGACCGGATCAGGTAGTGGGTCATTTAGGATTCGAAATTAATTAATAAAATAATTTTGTCCAAAAAGATTAATCAATTAATCGATCTTTGACCGAAGCCGAAGCTGAGCCGAGCCGAGCGAGAGACGACGGCGACGGCACGAGGCTTGTCTTCTTCTCAACTCTTTAAGAGCTAGAAGAAGAGATTCTCTATATATATACACATAAATTTTCTTTCCTTCTTCTAATGAGGGACAAAGTGCACTAATTCAAAATTTCACTTCCCTCCATTTCTTTTTTCACCATTTTCCATTCACTCTCTTTAAGCTACATCAAGCTTAAAATTAAGTTAAGCTTAAAATTAAGCTACACTAAGCTTAAAAACCAACAATCCCACACATGAATGGGGAATGGCTAAAAAATAAAGGAATGCACGGATGTGTGTGTGTTTTACATGCAATAATTAATTGCATCTGGATAAGTAGGTTTCCCTTTGAACTTTTCATAGTGAACTTATGTCGGATATACTCGGTCAATTGGTAGATTTGATATCTTTGAACCGGTCGAGCTTTGTTGTATACCTAGATACATAAGTCACACAATCAATCCTTAACCATCTATGGTTCTCACGGTTGTGTTCATTTCAGCCATGAAGACCGCCTGGTTTCATGAGTGCTTAGAAAATGGGCCTTTACTTTCATTCCCCTTGAAGCGGCTTACACTTCACACTCACATAGGTGATTCCTAAACGTGTAATCCTAAAGACACACTATCTGGTCATATCCTTCCAGACTTAGCAAATCATTAAAAAGCTTTAAGCTTTATTGACTCATCAAAAAGCCTTAATGATTTACCTTTATTTCTGAACATTGTCTTCATCACGAGAATGGGTTGAGTTATTTGACAATGTTGAACCGTCATTCATAAATTTGTTTGATCTCTTTGAACCTAGCTCTTGGGATCTCCAGTCTGCTAGGTAGAGCTACCGCCATGATGACTTGCCCTAAGCCTTAACCTCATTCCCTTTGATGATCTTTCAACTGCCTCTCTAGATAGGCCTTTTGTAAGTGGATCTGACACGTTATCTCTTGACTTTACGTAGTCAATTGTGATAACACCACTAGAGAGTAGTTGTCTAACGGTATTACGTCTCCGTCGTATCTGACGAGATTTTCCGTTATACATAACGCTCTCTGCCCTGCCTATTGCCGCTTGACCATCACAATGTATACAAATAGGTGCCAAAGGTTTGGGCCAAAATGGAATATCTTCCAAGAAATTCCGGAGCATTCAGCTTCTTCACCGGCCTTATCTAAAGCTATGAATTCAGATTCCATTTTAGAACGGGCGATGCACGTTTGTTTGGATGATTTCCAAGACACTGCTCCACCCCCAATTGTGAAAACATATCCACTCGTGGATTTAACTTCAGATGATCCGGTGATCCACTTTGCATTACTATATCCCTCGATCACGGAGAGATATTTGTTATAATGCAAAGCATAACTTTGGGTATGTTTCATATACCCCAAAACTCGTTTTATTGACATCCAATATTCGGTCATACAGATTCAGTATTGCAATATAGGAACAATCACATAGTGGAATAACTCATTCATGCAAATGAGCAAACACCTTATGGCCCTCACTTTAACCAAACAAAGGAACAAACAAATCTTGGTAAAGAACCTATTTTGTAAACTTAATAAAGAACATAAACTGGTAAAAAGCCTATCCCTTTGCACGTATGTCCCATTTTCCAGATTCCACAATCAATCGCAATTTTATATGAAAGTTATATTCTGTTGTAGTAATACTATTTTGTATAAATATTATATAAAAGTTATATACATATATCAAAATTGTACTAAAGTTATACTCCCTCCGTTCTAGTTTATGTGAACCTATTTCTTTTTTGGTCTACTTCAAATAGAATGATCCCTTTCTAAATTTAGAAACAATTTAACTTAAACTTCCAATTTTACCCTTAATGAGAAGCTTTTACAACCACATAAATATTCTGGACCCCTTTTTGACTTGTTAAGGACAATAAATTCCAAAAATTTTAATCTTTTCTTAAACTTCATGCCTAGTCAAACAAGTCCACATAAATTGGAACTGAGGGAAAGCATTATAGTTTACAAAAGTTATTTTTAAATTGTATGATGTTGTAGTTGTATTAATTTTGTCTCAATGCCGTATGAAAATTGTAAATAAGTTTCGTTATCCAATCTCAGTACATGAATAAATTTTATGTTCCCGGAGAAAATGATCCAAAATTGGGACTAATTTTTCCATCATCACGATTTCATTTGAATGGTTGAATTTTGTTCCTGATATAGAGGATACTTCATTATCTACAACTCAATGGTATCAATTAAAATATATGGCATAAATTAGAATATGTGGCCTTTTGTAAAAGCTAATGGCAACAATATATGGCATAAATTGGCGGCAAATTAGAAGAAGAGGGAGGCTTAGAAAGGCACTGATCATGGTTTGGAAGCTTTTAAGAGGAAATATATATGTACGGTAAACAATATACAGTCATAGCGAGTAAATAACAAACTTTAAAGAATTTTGGTAAATAAGTTTGAATTATTGTAGAGGAACGAAAAAATCCCCTTAAGATACTTTTAATATTGTGTGATGATGTCCGGTTTAGGCCATGATTCTTCCCAAAAAGTCTCGCACCCTTTAAATTTTTTTTACACTTTATATGTAAGCTCTCAATCTTTTCATTACAAATATTAAACTTAGTTCGCACACAAGACATTTATTAGTGGATAAAAGTGCTCACAAAAGATATGATTAAGGAAAAAGGTTTGCAATTTTACAAAGTCCAATAGATATTCAATCTACTAGGGGATATGATTCGGTTCGGCCGGTTATTTATAAAATTTATACCATATTAATTTTCGGTTACTTTATTTTATATAGCCGAAATTAATCTTTTTGAAACCGTCCTGATCATCTCGATTTCTCTTCGGTATTGGTACGATTTGGTTAATTTCGGTAATTTTCTTAAAATTATTATATAAGAGTCACTCATAGTAGAAGTTAGAACGCGATAAAATGTGTACTTACTTAGGACTTCGGTAAAACTCTCAAGACATTTTTTACAATTTAAAAGATGATAAATCAAGGGAATATGAAAGACAACCAAAATAGAGATTCATCCCACTGTTCTACTACAATATAAGAAAAATTAAGCAAAGACAAAAGAAATATAGATCACACGAGTTGGAATATATTAATCAAGATTGGACTCGAGAATAGAGTCAATTAGAAGATTCAATATCCAATAAGAAAAATCTAAATCATATGAGAGGAAAGATATTCGACACTTATGGTTTGCCTCTCAAGATTGTTGGAATACCTATAGCTTGCTACTCAAGATGCTAGCTAGAACTAATTGTTTCAATAAAACTAGCATAATAGGTTTGAGAGTTGAGATTTTGAGTTTTAATTATTTTTTCGCCGTAAGCGTTTCCATAATCACAAAGGCTAAGGAAAAAAATTACCTTTATGTCATTTTAATACTTAATATATAAAATATATTTTTCTTATATAAAATTATTAGGTATAGTTTGGCATTTTTTCAGTTTATATTTGTAAAATTAAAAACCTACCTTAAGCATCGGTATTTATATATTTATATAAAAATGCACAATATTTTTAAACAATAAACCTAATAATCGATTGACTCGATTCTATCGCTTTAGTCAATTTTTAGAGATCCATTTACACCCTTACAATTTACCCAGATATAGAAATAGTCAAGTCGAATTCCTAGGTCGCTTGCTATCCACGCCTTTAACGAATCCTTTCCACACTTTTTGATATCCCCTCCATAGCAATCCACTACATTTGGGACCGTTTGGGCATAACTTTTTTCTACTTTTTCCGAATTTTTTTTTTTTTTTTTTTTGGAATTAGTATTTGGCAATAAAAATTTATAATTTCACTTGAAACTGAATTTAGGAATTTTGCAAAAATTTTAAAAACTCTAAAAAGTTATTTTTCAAAAATTTTATTTTAAATCACTCACTCTAATTTTAAAATTTGATTTTCATTTAAAAAAAATTCATTTTTTCCGAAATTTTATAATTCGAATGTCCAAATGCGATCTACCTAGCTAGTCCAACGGTAAATTAATACAAACAAAAAGAATATAGGTAGAAAAATGGAATTGAAGCGCTAAGGAGACGAAATATTAAAATTTGGAAAGTCCTCTAATAAATGGCTATCAACTTGTCTATATTTAATTCCTCGTCCGTTGGTAAAGTAATACGAAAAAAAAGATAGTATAGGAAGAAAAAATGGAAGTGCAAAGAAAACGAAATATTAAATTCTGGAAAGGCCACAGACAAATGGTTAACAACTGGACAATATTTTAAATTGCTAGTGCATTCAAAATAAGATGTTGAAATACTTGGTTTTAGTAATTTAGAAATTGTATGGTCACACTCACCAGTCCTCTCCCTCTCCATTACTACACATGTTATCAAGTCTTCAATTATTCTGCTATAAAATAATGCGACCAGCAATTTGTTATTATTATTAAAGAACTGGCAATGTGAAACGAAGCTCGCCATGTCTACCGGCCAGATACTATTCTAGCGGTAAGTAAACTTAATAATTGCAAATTACTCCATTCTATTTAGAATTAATCAATCGTCGACTTGGTTCAATTAATTAAGCCAAAGTCTTTTTATAATCAAGTCATTCCCGTCACTAGCAATGCCAATGGTGAAGGTATAAATTTTTCTAAGGGTGTTCAAATTTAACAGAAGTGAAAAAAAATATTCCCGATTAATGGTGTTCAATATGTATGATATACCTATAAAATGTAATATTTTATCTTTATATATACAGTGTAATTTTTCACCCTTACGACCATATGGTTTCGCCACTTAGCGCTGTGGGGTCCTAAGTCTGTATAAAGTGATAATTAATGACAATTCATGTGGTCTTTTGAAGTGAGCCTTGAAGCAACGGTAAAAATTTTTTTGTGTATCCCATACGAGTTTGAGCCATAAAATTAATTACTAACGCTTGTATTAGGGTAAGTTGTCTATATCAGATCCTTGTAGCAGGGCCTTTCTTCGAACCCATACTTCGTGCTTGCTTTTTTTCATATGGGGTCTTTTGAAGGAGACAAAACACAATATAGCACTTCCCAAAGAATCTCTCGCACGAGTAACTAATACGAACAAGAAGAGTCCCGAGGAAACTATCTTAACATTGAATGACCAAAGCTCACACAGTAATGGAATCCACTTGCAAATAGTTTTATATATGGGCTACCAACTGTCATTTAGACTTGTTATATTAAAAATTATACTATTACAGAAAGACCGATTAAATAATTCCGAATGGGAAGTCAACTATTCCACAAGATAGTTTATATACATGAGCAGTAAAGTGAAGATCTCATCCCTATTGCATAACCCAAATTTACATAAGAAGAAAGATGGCAGATGCAGTGGTGAATTTTCTGGTAGAGAACTTGTTGCAGCTATTAGCTGATAATGTAAAGCTAATTGGAGGTGCAAAGGGAGAGTTAGAGAATCTGCTGAAAGAAGTTCAACACCTAAAAGGGTTCTTAGACGATGCTGCAAAATTACCAAGTGACAGCGAGCAGTGGAAAGTGTTGGTGGAGGAGATTCAAAAAACGGTACATAGCGCAGAGGATGCCGTTGATAAGTTCGTAGTTCAGGCGAAGCTGCACAAAGAGAAAAGTAGAGTGGGAAGAATCTTGGATGTAGGTCATCTCGCTACTGTCAGGAATCTTGCAGCTGATGTCAAAGGAATTCATGATCAAGTCAAGGACCTTCGCCAAAACAATCAAGCTCTTCAGGCCCGCCCAACTCTTCAGCTGCCTAAAAAAGGTGCCCCTGAAACAACGCAGCAGGTACGCCTAATGATACCCAAAAGTTTTTTCATTTCTTTTTCCTTTAGATTTTTTTAAATTATCCTAATCATCTCGGTTTCTGTTCCGTATTGATAAGATTCAAGAAGTTTTATCGTGTGCCTCGTACAACTGATATTAGTTGTATGAGGTTTCTTTTTGTCTCACCAATTTGTCTTACACTTCTGGGTCCATACAAATCTGGGTCACAAAACTGTGAGACAAATTGTATGAGACACAAAATAAAATTTTCTGGTAAGATTCTATCAGTTCTCTATTTTCTATTTTAAAAAAGAGCTGCACCGATAATGCACTCTGTCTTGACGGATTTTTGGCCACAGCAGATACAAATGAGATAGTATAATTAATTTCACTAATAGTTACTGCACTATATTCATGACTTTTCTATTTCTTTACGTCTTTAAATGGGAAAGTTTCAAAAAGGTTAAACCTAACAAATCAAAATGTGCATTAAAATAGATCAGATACAGACATACTAACAAATCAATGCTGCTAGTATTTGAAAATTATCATATGAATAAAGATATAGCAGTAGCATTGATCTGTATGATATCCAATTAGAGAAAATATAGATTACACGAGAATGGCATGTTTCTCAAGATCACTGTTCGCTGCAACATTTAGTTTCAATAGGACTATAGAAGTATAGCACAATCTGTTTGCGACGGGGAATTTGGGTGTTAATTACCTATAAGCTTGTTGTTGTTCCATCGCCCCAAATGATAAATGGATCTTGAGCCTAACTCAAGCCGAAGATCATATCTAGAGACCTTCCCATTCCTTAATGGCCGACGTGGGACTGAATACCCCATCCCCTGCACGCCCAGGATGGCACATTTGGAGAGCAAACAATATAAGATTTTTATTTTGGGGGGGAGGGGAGGGGGGTGGGGGGGGACATCGGTAAATGAATTGGGATGGCCCTTTGATACCATAAATAAGACTTTAGGCCTAACTCAACACTGAAATTCGATATGACTATAGATTTGTATTGAAATTTACGATTTGAATTATTAGAATAACCTACAAATCAGTTCGGTTCAGTTCAGTTCGATTTGACCAATTTATCGGTTTTCAAGTAACTATTGACACCCCTAGCCTCATCTATTCAGATTGTTAACCAATGCATCACAAGCAAACAAGTGCTTCTGTGATATGTAGTAGTGATGGTGTAAAAACATTAGCAAAATTATGACAATAAAAAGGTAAACTCGATGTAACAAGTATTGATTGATAACACAGAATAATTAAATTGTACTAAATAATATGTTATAATAGATCAAATTATATGATTGTACAAAGAATTTCTATACCATATATAAGCGCGTATATACATTAAATATCACGAGATTGAAATTGTAATACATACCCCTTCCTTGTGAAGATTATATATCTACTCTATTTTCTGATGCGATCCCTTTTATTATCTTGAAAAAGGGTCCTGCATTGGAGGATGATGAAGTTGTCGGCTTTGATGAGGAAGCGGACAAAGTGATCAAGCGACTTGTTAAAGAATCAAAGGATCTAGATATTATTCCAGTGGTGGGTATGCCGGGACTTGGAAAAACCACACTAGCAAGAAAAATCCACAATGATCCTCAACTTTCATATGAATTTTTCGGCGTCCATTGGGTTTACGTTGGCCAATCTTA
>ML311718.1:153826-177276 GCA_005239505.1 Nicotiana paniculata | reverse complement strand
AGGCCACCATGGCTCGATTTGAGTAAGATCGTCCTATTTTCTTGTTAAACCTACAATTTCTAAGCCGGTATTCTCATCTGGGTTATTTTCTCGAAAACCTAATATCATCTCCAAAACCATTTAGATCTGTAATAGATCTGAGAAGGGTTCGAACTATTTTTACTTGTTTTTATGAGAAACCTTCCATTTTTCAAAGTGTCGCTTCATTTTTTTCCTAACTAGGGTTTGAAAACCTTTTCTTCAAAACAATTTCTGATATTTTAAATGTTTATTCTCTGATTCTTGTGTGTTTCGATTTTGTTAAGTTTCTCCTTAACCCTAACCAGTTATGTCGAAACCCCTAATTTCTTTAGCACTATGTTTGGATTCTGAGTTCGTCCTTGCTGTTTGTTCATTCGATTCTGTTACGTTTTTGATTCTCATGAATAATGCTTCGTTTAATTAGAGTATTTTCTGATTTTTACCCTAGTATGTCCTATTAGGGTTTCAGATCTGATTCCTTCTATTTGTACTTGGTTTACTTGCTTATTCATGGAAAATCTATATTATTTCCCTTAAAATCAGTATAATTTTGATTCTTTGGATCCCTGATTCACTGTGATGTTACTCATGCGCTAATTTTTGATTAGTTTCCCTATTTTCACAACCTTTAAATTATTTCTTGCCTTATTTATGATCAACTGTGTTATTTACGATTCTTATTACCGATGTCATTAATTTAACCTTTGTGTATCTACCCCTAATTACCTACTCTGTACCTAGATTATTTGATGTCTTTCCTTAATTGTTACCTGCTCTTTACCGTTGGTAAATTACTCCCTTAATTAAGGAAAGACTTTACTGATTTTGTTCTTAATTGATTCATTGATTCTCCAATTGCTGAACAATTTGATTGTTTACCTTAGTTTCCTTGCTCTCAACTATTATATATACTCCTTTCTATTCTCACTACACACACGAACACTAGTTTATAAACTCCCTCTCTTACACTTAAAGCTTTTTACGCTACTCTATACTTTGTGTCTACTCTCCTTAACTAGTATGTTCTGGTTTAATTCCAAGTTCAAACTCTATGTGTTCTCTTACTGCCTTGGTTTACTGATTACCAGTCTTATGTCTGTCTGTTATTTGGCTTTTCAATATGTAAATAGCATGTTTAAATCACTGTATGTATGAGTTCTGTCCTAATTCAACTTATAATCAGCATGTCTATGAATCTTCCTATTAACTTTGTAGCATGTCCCAACCTGACTTTACTCCATGTATGTAGGTTTGATTGTTTGTTTGTTTGTTTACTCAATTTCTGATATTAACCTGCTTTGCTAAGTAATTTACTATCCCTAAGTACTTCTGATTCTATGTTTAACTCTGTTTAGTACAAATATTTTCTCAACTGTCTGTTCAAAAATCCATATGTCTGTAATTGTATGACTAATTCCTTAAGTCCAATGAACTCTAAGAAAAACTTTTGTGCTCTTGTTGTTACATTAATATGTTCTATTTGTCCCAAATTCCCATACTCCCTGAGTGCAATCTATGTTTGAATGGTGCTGTTTGGACTGTTTGCCGACTTCTCACAAGTCCACACTATTTTTTTTAGAAACTGTTTTGTTACTAACCACTTCCTATTTTTCATAAAACTTCTTTACTTGGTTGGGTCCTTTTCAATACTGTTTCCATATCAAAACCTTTTCAAAACTATGTCAAGCACTCTCACTCTACTCTTAAGTCCCTAGGTTCTACCCCTCCAGTGTGTGACTGCCTTGGGATCCTTTGAGATCCCTCTGAACTCTAGCACACTGGGGCTGGCCCTTCCATACTGCATTTACTCAGTTCTTGTTATGAAATTTTGGGTATGAGCACTGCCCGGGATCCTTGAGGTCCTTAGGGAACTCTGACGCACCCATACATGAAAATGGCTATGAAGCTTTTGGCATTTGAGATTATGGAAGGCTTGGTATTATCAGGATAAATTTGGGCCTGCTTCAGGCTCCCTATAGTTTAACTTCTTCTCTTTTTATTTATGTAATTCATTCAGCTATTGGTCTTTAATAATTATTTGTAAACAGATACTGGGGTGGCTAGTGAAAATGAGGAGGGCAGTTTTATAATGCTGTTAATGTTATTGGGTAGAAAGCATGCTTTAGGCTTTACTTTCTGTGTATTTGCATTAGAATCCATGTCCTAAGGATAATGTGTTCATCCAAATCATGTTAAACATTGCATTAAATACCCTGTTCCTAGGACTTCATATTTACTGCTTCAGCATATCACATGTCATCAATCCATGTTTTCTTAACGTTGCATCAGCTCACCATTTAGAAATACTGCTACTAAATAATCCTGCCTAACATAAAACTGTCACTCTTGTTTGTATTTAGAAATCATGTTCTAGGAATTTTTTTTTGCATTCGCTTCAGTACGTCTAGGTTTTTAACTAAGATAAGAAACTGACCACGAAAGGTATTAAAACCGTCTCTCATATATATGTTATACTTCTGAATAAAAACTGGTACAAATTCCCTTTTTAAGTCTTTGTCACCTAGAGCAGCATGTTGTAGGTTAAAACAACTTCTAAACTGTTAAACATCTCCTGTAATTGTGATCGCATACATTCCCACGCCTAAGCAAGCCTTAGGTAATTAATTGCTATAAAATTAGAAACTTCTTTGATTGTGTTTACTGCTTAAAGGCTAACAGGTTGAAAATCAGTAGGTAAACTGATTAGGGCACTGTCGTTAAAGTTTGTATGAAACAATGTTGCATATTCCTGTCTATTCATGTCACTTAGATATCCTGTCTTAGGATTCTTTATCTAATAAAAACTGCTTTTGCATTGTTAGAGACGTGCTGTTTATTTGCATTACGTGTGGAGGTGAATCTGAGCATTTTTTTAACTGCATCTGTCACTTATCTGCTAGTCCTACTTGTTCTTGCCTATCGCCTAGAATTTTCTCTTTTATCACCTTAGGGGGTTGTCTAAAATTGCCCAGACTTAGAGGTCCTAAACTACTCCAGGACTACAAGGGAGGGACGGGTAACAACACGCTTAGAGCTCATTAAAAAAAAACTCGTTTAATAAACTGCTAAGGTGGGATAATGGGTAGAAAAGGATATGATGACTTGTGAGCTAATGAAAAGTGTAGCCCCTCATTGAGGAGTGATTACCGAGCATTGCACAGATGTGATCCTATAGGATAAAAAAACTTAGGACCTCCTTTATCCTTTACATATGTGTGCTTAGACTGCTAATCTGTTAAGACCTTTATTTGTTGAATATGTGTGCTTAGATTGTCTACTTGCTACTTAAATAATTCACAAAATAGGTTTGGCCGGGACCCATAGTTATGGACTTTGAGGGGTGCCTAACACCTTCCCCTTGAAGTAATTTGAAGCCCTTACCCAATCTTTGGTTGAACAATTAGTGTCATAAATTACCCGTAGTAGGTTCCCTAACGCGCCTTAATTCGTTAGGTGGAGACTCTTCAAACTCATAATACCCCTTTCACAAAAGGAAATAAGTTTTCCCAATAATGTCAAGACCCTGACCAATCCGAAAGGAGAGGAAAAAAGGGGCGCGACAGCATGGCGACTCTGCTGGGTACTCTAGGATTTTACCATTACAAACTGTTTTGTGAATTCTTCTAAGTATGCCTTGTTTTGTTAAATACCTGCACCCTTTCCCTTTCCCCTTTATGTTAAATTCATTGTTTACTCTCCCAAGTATTTATTTTTCAAAAAAATGAAATTGACATGTTTCTTTTTGCTTTCCTTTGTAAACTGCTTTTCAATTATAACTGTTGTATTTATCGCTTTCATAATGTGCAAATGTGTGACAACATGTTTATTGCTTATTGCTGCATAATCATGCTCACATCATATTCTACTCGTGCCTTTACAAATCTTATAGAAACGCTTGATGAGTGGTTGCGCTCTTCCATTTTATATCACCCCTAAATTCGGAAAGGCTTATTAGCGGTAAAACCAGCTGATCAGCGGTGCAGTCGATGGTTCTGTGCCTTTCCCCATCGAGTTGTCCGCTCGGGGGTACCACTCTAAAACCCCATAGAAACCTTACTCTTGTTATATTGTGCATGCATCATGGTCAAACCTAGCTGGGTTAATGTGTCGTCCGCACAAAAACCCTTTAAGAAATCCTTATCCAAAAGTCCACCGGGGTTTTTATAATCCCAACGGACACGATCACGTTCTATGCATTAATTTGGAGAACTAAATGTATGTATGCTAATCATAAGTGTATAATAGTCGACTCTGGCGGGGAAAGGGCCTAACCATTTTTGTCTTGAGGAAAATGAGGCACGAGGTCCCCAGATTCGGTATAATCAGCAACACCCCACCAATGCTCCTAGACTGGTGGGGAGACCTTCCTTCAAGTGATAAGAAACACATGAGGAAGCATCTGGGCAATTTACCTTCTCTTCTGGACATCCAACCGAACAACATGCTGATTGAGGTTGCCACTTTGTTTTAGGATAGTGAAAGAGTTGTATTTTGCTTTGGGAATATTGAAATGACACCGATCTTAGAAGAAATAGGAGGAATTGCTGGGATAGATTGGGAAAGCTCTGGGTTGCTGGTACCTGAGAACCACACGGGCAAAGGTTTTCCGAAAATGATGGGGTTGAAGAAGAATGCTGAATTGGAGTGTTTGCAACAATCTTACATATCTTTCGAGTACTTGTATGAAAAATTATACCGTACCTATCATGACGAGTTTTCCATCACGTCTCTGGGTCACGTCCACCGCAGGGTATTCGTGTTTATCATGTGCTTTTTGGGCTTGATAGTGTTCCCGACAAAGAAGGAAAGGATTCATACCAGGCTAGCCATGGTAACCAGGGCCTTGATGGAAGGGATCGATGGGCAAACCTTCAGCATTGTCCCAAGGGCCTTGATGGAAGGGATCGGGTTGAGAGGTATATATCTCTATGTTCATCTCTGTGTCATGAGGCAGGCAGGCAGAAAATAAGTTGTACCAAGGGTTGCCAAGATAGGTCACTTCAGAGCGAATTTCCAAGATGATGACGTCCCCTATAAATGCCGAGCTCAACACATGTGGCACTGCAAAATCATCATGGAGAAGAATACTATTGAACCAGACAGGTATTATACAGGATGTGCACCTTTTTACCAAGCATGGCTGGAAGACGACTTGGATGGGATTGTGAGGCTGGGAATCATCCGAGGCAATAGAATCATAGATGAGGATGTCGAGGCTCAGGTCAAGTTCAACCGGATGCGCAAAAGGATCCCCAATTCCAAGAACGAGCATCGGGAAATAAATGGGACCAATAAGAGGGTGATCGAGGAATGGAAAGAGATGGATGTCCTCTCCAATAGGAAGCTGGAATATCTTGAGCGAGGTATAGTGGAGTTAGAAGGCAAAGTCATCAAAAGGATCTAGGATTGCCAGAACGCTGAGGGGAATTAATGAGGACACCTGGCTAGAGCATACCTGCTGCTGGGACTGCGAGAGCTGGGGAACTTGTTCGATGGAATCAAGAATATCGAATCTGGGGAAGGCCCTTCTGGGATCAAATAGGCTAGATTTACCTTTTGCTTTCATAAATGTAATAAGGCCGAGTGCCATTAGTGACTTATTTCCTATTTGTTATGTTAGTATCATTTTGGGATTCGCGTATTTATATTAATGAAATGAGGCATTTTGGCATCTAAGTTCCACCAACGACCACCTCTATGCTCAAGCACCAGGCCACCAGAACAACCCCATACACGTGGAGACTCTACCTCACTCCACCCAACCCATTTCTTACACACCGGAATCCAGTGAGGAAGATCTGTTTATCATGAACTTGGCCGAAGAACTCAAAAAATTGACTACCCGAGTTCAAGGCAAGGAAGGAGGTATGGGGATCGAAGGATTGAACTATGAAGATCTCTATATACAGTCTGATGTAGAACTACCAGAGGGTTACAAACCTCCCAAGTTCGAGATGTTCGACGGTACTGGTGATCCCAGGGTCCATTTGAGGACCTATTGTGACAAACTGGTCGGAGTTGGAAAAGACGAAAAGATTCAGATGAAATTTTTCATGAGGAGCCTCACAGGGGATGCCTTGTCTTGGTACATCAGCCAGGACTCCAAGAAGTGGCCTAATTGGGTGAGTATGGCCTCGGATTTCATGGACCGATTCAGGTTCAACACGAGAAATGTGCCGGACATATTTTACATCAAGAATCTCAAGAAGAAACCCACTGAAATCTTTCGCGAGTATGCCACTCTTTAAAGGCCAGAATCGGCCAAGGTTAGGCCGGAATTAGATGAAGAACAGATGAACAAATTCTTCGTCAGGGCACAGGACCCGCAATATTATGAAAAACTGATGGTAATTGAAAATCACAAGTTCTCTAACATCATCAATCTGGGTGAAAGGATGAAGAGGGCATTAAGAGTGGGATGGTCACAAATTTTGAAGCACTACAAGCTACCAACAAAGCAATGCAGTCCGGTGGTATATCCAAGAAGAAAGACGTAGGAGCAGTAATGGTTGCACAAGGACCCAAATACCCACTGACATATCGAACCTCTCCACTACCATACCAGGCACCTACACCTACATACCAACCTCCACCTCCACCTACATATCAACAGTCACCTCCACCTACATATCAACCCATATCTCCAAGATATTCCCAACCAGCCGTAGCCTTTCAGTCACATCCAACTCGCTAATATTTCCCAAGACCTCGACCCAACTTTGACCGCAGGTCACCCAATCAATATACCTCCATTGCCGAGCCCATTGACTAGCTGTATGAAAGGTTGAAAGTTGTTGGTAACGTTACCCCTATCCCTGCAGTGACCACAGAGATTTCATCCCAATGGGTCAATCCGAACAAAACCTGTGCATACCATTCCTCCATGAAAAGACATACCATCGATGAATGCCACTCGTTGAAGGATAAGATCCAGGCTCTGATCAACAATAAAATCATCCAGGCAAAGAAATCTGCTCCTAATGTCCGCGATAACCCCATCCCAAATCACAGGGGTGGAGGTGTCAATGTGATAGAAATAGATGAAGAATGGGACCCAGAAGGGTTAATCGCGTTAATCAAAGAAGGTTATGACCTCAAGAAGCCAGCAGTTAATCTCAATCCCATCATAATGCAGACACATCCGCCAAGAGAGACTGAGTTGACTACATCAGTCCTGTTCGAGTTTGAGATATCACCGCCTACAAATACGCCTACACCACTCGAGGTTGAAATAATACCACCTGCAGTGACTCCTGTTCCATTCGAAGTAAAGGTAGCCACACCAATTACAGTGACAGTTTCAACTACGCCGCACTAATGTCGCGCCCTGGGATTACGTAGCTAAAGCTAGAAGGAAGGGAAAGGTCAAGGTAGAAGAAGCTGGTGCTGCACAGGGGATGACCAGGACTGAAAGGGTCTACACGCTCGAACAATTGGGAGAATCCAGCAAATAGACTTCTAACAGACCTCCCATCATTGAGACAGGACCAAATGACCTCTAGAAGAAGGTACAAGCCAGGGAATACTCGGTCATAGATCATCTGAATAAGACTCCGGCCCAGATATCCATATTATCATTGCTGCAGAATTAAGAAGCACATAAGAGTGCTCTGATAAAAGTGTTGAATGAAGCTTACGTACCTAACAACATCACAAGCGGAGAGATGGCTAACATGGTGGGGCAGGTATTAGAAAATCACAAGATTACTTTCCACAAGGATGAATTACTAGTGGAAGGCTTGAGTCACAACAGGGCACTGCATATTACCGTGCAATGTGAAGATTACTTCTTTACCAGGGCTTTGATTGATGAAGGGTCTAGCCTTAACATTTGCCCATTGACAACACTGAAGAGGTTGGGCAAGGGACTGTATGAAATACAAGAAGGATCCATAAATGTAAAAGCTTTCGATGGGTCTCAAAGGTCCACCATTGGAGAAATTAGTCTCTGTTTGCATATGGGGCCTACATGGTTTGAGGTTGAATTTTAGGTGTTAGATATATCCGCGTCCTATAATCTGTTACTAGGACGACCATGGATACATGTAGCTGGGGATGTGGCCTCAACTTTGCATCAGGCGGTAAAATTCGATTGGAATCATTAGGAAGTCATTATCTATGGGGATGGGAGCAACCCCATCTACAGTCGCCAGACTATCCCGGTAATTGAAGGTAGAAGAAGGCTTGGTGGAGAAACTTACCACCACATCGAACGAGTCAACATAATAGACAAGGATAAGTGATGGAGTAGTAAGATTGAAAGCATAATGAAGTGGAGAGGATACAAACCCGGAAAGGGCCTCGGTAAGAATATTCAAGGCATTTCCAAGCCAATACGGCTAAAGCGCCACGACACTACCTTTGTCCTGGGATACCAGTACACTTAGAAATAGTATGATGACTGGATGCCACCATGGCGCGGTCCCTACTATAAATTGGAGCATCCCATGCTGCATTTGGAATAGACTTTCCAGCAAGCCGACGTCATAGGGGGACCAGAGGAGGAAGAAGCATTAGCAGCCTTAAGGAACTTATTCTTGGAAGATGAGGATATGGATTGTTGTGTCATCGTTGAGGAGGAGGAGGAGAAAGGCCCTACCATCCAAGATGTAAGCAAGGGATCATTCCTCAGAAACTGGAGTATCAGACCATCCAGGGCCCGACGTGTACCGGGGTAGCGAGGCTGAACAAGCACTGTTTATTTTATTTGCTGAATGATTTCCTTTTCGCATTTTTCTGTTTTAAATAAAATCCCCAGTATTCCAAAACATTGTTTAAATTATTGAAAATCACTTTTATGTTTCAATGAATCAGTATTTATTGTTATCATTTTTCTCTCATATTTTTTATCTATACAACATTACTATTCCCTGTCTTGATGAACCAATGACTGTGACATCCAATGAGACAACGCAACAAAAGGATAGTGGTTCAGAAGAAGAAGATATCATACCCGAGGAAATCGTCAGAGAAGTAGAGAACTTTGAAAACAAGCCTAAGTCCAATCTGGATGAGACCGAGGTAATAAACTTGGGAGATTCAGAGACTGTCAAAGAAACCCGCATCAGCATCCACCTGTCACCGCCAGAGAAAGAAAAGTATACACGATTCCTGAAGGAGTATGAAGACATATTTGCATAGTCATACGATGATATGACCGGACTAAGTAGGCTCACAAGTTTCTCACCAATCCAATGTGCCCACCAGTGAAGCAGAAGCTCCGGAAGTTCAAGCCTGACATGAGTTTGAAAATCAAGGAGGAAGTCACCAAATAAATCAACGCCAATGTCCTCGGGGTGGTTGAATACCCAACATGGTTAGCCAACATCATGCCAGTTCCAAAGAAGGATGGAAAGGTCAGAATTTGCGTCGATTACGGGGATCTCAACCGAGCCAGTCTAAAAGATGATTTCCCTCTTCCAAACATACACATCCTAATCGACAATTGTGCCAAACATGAACTCCAGTCATTTGTGGATTGCTTCACCGGTTACCATCAGATCTGGATGGACGAGGAGGACGATGAGAAAATGACTTTCATCACGCTGTGGGGAGTATACTGTTATAAGATGATGCCATTCGGCCTAAAGAATGCTGGGGCCATTTACATGAGGGCTATGACTACTATCTTCCATGACATGATACACAAGGAGATCGAGGTATTTGTGGACGACATCATCATCAAGTCCAAGAAATCCACAGATCATATAGTAGATTTGAGGAAGTTCTTCAACAGATTGCGGAAATACAACTTGAAATTTATCCCTGCAAAGTGTGCATTCGGGGTTCCTGCCGGAAAATTTCTTGGGTTCATCATCAGTCGCCGAGGAATAGAACGGGATCCATCAAAAGTCAAATCCATCCAGGAGCTGCCACCACCAAAGAACAAGAAGGATGTAATGAGTTTTCTGGGATGACTAAATTATGTCAGCCGGTTCATAGCCCAGTCCACAGTCGTATGTGAACCAATCTTCAAGATGTTAAAGAAAGACGCTGCAACCAAATGGACCGAGGATTGTCAAAAGGCCTTCGACATAATCAAGGAGTACCTATCGACGCAACCAGTTTTGGTTCTGCCCGAGCTAGGTAGACCCTTATTACTCTACCTCACATTACTAGATGAAGCTTTTGGTTGCGTTATGGGGATGAATGACGAGACAGGGAGAAAGTAACAAGCTATCTATTATCTAAGTAAGAAGTTCACTTCATACGAGGCACTGTATTCTCTACTGGAACGTACCTGTTGCGCTCTAACCTGGGTCGCTTAGAAGCTGAGGCACTACTTTTGCGTCTACACAACATACCTCATATCAAGGATGGATCCCTTGAAGTATATCTTTCAGAAACTCATGCCCACCGGCAAACTAGCCAAGTGGCAAATCCTGCTAAGTGAGTTCGACATCGTCTATGTGACTCAAAAAGCGGTCAAGGGACAGGCACTGGCAGACCATCTTGCTGAAAATCATGTGGGAGGAGAATACGAACCTCTAAATACGTATTTTCCCGATGAAGAAATATTGTTCATAGGAGAAGACATCGCTGAATCCTATGATAGCTGGAGGATTTTTTTGACGGAGCAACAAATTTCAAAGGAGTCGGCATTGGAGCCATCTTAGTATCAAAAACCGGCCAACATTACCCGGTATCCGCTAAACTAAAATTTCCCTGCACCAATAACATGTCAGAGTACGAAGTCTGCATCCTAGGGCTCAAAATGGCCATTGACATGAATATTCAGGAGCTGTTGGTTATTGGTGACTCAGATTTGCTTATACACCAGGTAAAAGGAGAATGGGCCACCAAGAATTCCAAGATACTGATGTATCTACACCATGTGCAGGAATTGAGAAAGAGGTTCACCAAGAGAGAAGAATATCCCCAGAATTCAGAACGAGTTTGCCGATGCACTGGAAAGTCTATCATCGATGATACATCATCCAGATAAGAACTTCATTGATCCTATTCCAGTAAAGATCCTTTGCCAGCTGGCATATTGTGCCCATGTTGAAGAAGAAGCAGATGGAAGACCATGGTTCCACGCATCAATGAATACTTGGCAAAGGGAGAATACCCGGAACATGCAAATCATACCCAGAAACGTACGCTTCGGAGGTTATCCAACAGTTTCTTTCACGGTGGAGGAACCCTGTACAGGTTAACTCCTAATTTGGTATTGCTAAGGTGTGTCGATGCAAAAAAAGCTTCTAAACTACTTGAAGAAATACATGCTGGTACTTGTGGCCCGCATATGAATGGTTTTGTTTTGGCCAAGAAGATACTCAGGGCCGGTTATTTATGGATGACCATGGAAACTTACTGCATCCAGTACGTTTGGAAGTGCTACCAATGTCAGGTACATGCAGACATGATAAAAGTGTCGCCAAATGAGCTCAATGCAACTAGCTCACCTTGGCAATTCACCGCTTGGGGGATGGACGTCATCGGTCCGATCGAGACCACTGCCTCAAACGGGAACAGGTTCATCTTGGTAGCTATTGATTATTTCACAAAATGGGTCGAAGTAGCATCTTACAAATTAGTGGCTAATAAGGTCGTGGCAGACTTTGTCCGCGACTGGATTGTTTGTCGGTTCGGAGTTCCAGAATCAATCATCACCGACAATTATTCCAATCTCAACAGTGACCTGATGAAGGCCATGTGCGAGACCTTCAAAGTCAAGTACAATAATTCCACAGCCTATATACCTCAGATGAATGGAGCTGTTGAGGCTGCCAACAAGAATATCAGGAAGATACTGAGAAAGATGGTAGAAAATCACAAACAGTGGCACAAAAAGCTATCATTTGCCTTATTGGGATACCGCACCACAGTCCGCACATCAACCAGGGAAACTCCTTACTTACTGGTTTATGACACAGAATCTGTTATTCCTGCCGAGGTGGAGATTCCTTCCTTGAGAATCATACAAGAAGCTGAGCTCAGTGACACAGAGTGGATAAGTAGCCGTTATGAGAAACTAGCCCTCATCGACGGAAAAAGAATGAACACAATGTGTCATGGGCAACTCTACTAGAACAGAATGTCCAGAGCCTTCAACAAAAGATTCAAGCCTAGACAGTTCACACCGGGGAAACTGGAGTTAAAGAAGATCTTTCTGCATCAAGATGAAGCAAAATGGAAATTCTCTCCCAACAGGGTCCTTACATGGTCCACAGAGTACTGACAGGAGGAGCTCTTATACTTGCAGAAATGGATGGAGAAGTATGGCCAAAACCAATCAACTCAGATGCAGTTAAACAATACTATATGTAGCTCTTTATGCTTTTATCAAATGCTATAAATTGAACTACACTCGACCTTATTCCCGTTTAAGAGGGGATACGTAGGCAGCCTTGTGGGTTTGGTCACAATTCAATAAAAATCTTATTCCCCCCTCTACAATTGGAAACCAGGACAGAATTTTGAGGAGGACCCTCAAAATTCTGAAGCAAGTTCAGCCGATCGCAGCATGTACAACAGTCAGAGATGTTAGCCCATCTAACTAGGGTAGAATTTTGAGGAGGACCCTCAAAATTCTGAAGCAAGTTCAGCCGATCGCAGCATGTACAACAGTCAGAGATGTTAGCCCATCTAACTAGGGTAGAATTTTGAGGAGGACCTCAAAATTCCATAGAAAAAGAGGTTGCAATGTCTCGGATCTTGTCACGGACGTTGGTTCATCTAAAATTCTTAAAGTACTATGTCTTTACAAAACCATGCATGCTTGCTTGTAAGGTAACTCTATTTAGCCAAACACTACCCCGATGATGTAAACATGATCATCAGACCAAGCCAAGCAGGACAAGAAAATCTAGCGGGGGCACGAATCAACCTCCCCCATCTACAAAAATCACGATTTTTCTTTGGATGCAGGGACAAAGGGTAGACATGCCACAAAGTCATAATCCTCACAACAATTGCGTTATTGAAATCTGCTACCAGCTAAGAAATTCTGCTACTATCTGCTATTCATTCTACTTTCTACATAAGACTGATCTCTGTCTCTCTTTGCATAAGGTTAATATATGCCTTCACCTTGCATAAGGCTAATCTCTGCATTCATCTGCATTAGGCTAATCTCTGCCTTCACCTTGCATAAGGATAATCTCTGCCTTCATCCACATAAGGCTAATCTCTGCCTTCATCCTGCATGAGGTTAAGCTCTACCTTCCCATTTCCATAAGGCTAATCTCTGCCTCTCTTTTCATACGGTTAATCTCTGCCTTCATCTGCATAAGGCTAATCTCTGCCTTTACCTTGCATAAGAATAAAAATCTGCCTTCATTTGCATGGGACTAAGCCATGTCTCACATCTTTCATGAGGTTAAGCTCTACCTCCTCATCCTGCATGAGGCTAAGCTCTGCCTCCATCTGCATAAGGCTAATCTCTGCCTTCATTTTCATGAGACTAAGCTTTGTCTCCATACCTGTACGAGTCTAAGCTCTTCCTCCAATTTTCATTCTTTCACCGAGACTAAGCGCAGTCTCTCCAACATTATCTACTTTACTCTTCTTTCGGGCTAAGCTCTGCCCTCCACTTCTCAAGACTAAGCTTTGTCTTGTTGACATCATATTACTGCATTTCATGGGCTAAAATATCGCCAACCTGTCCAAAGGCGTCATAGTCTAAAGGTATCATCCTCATAGCCGGAAGACACCATATCATGGCCTGAGGATCTCTCTCGACTTGTATATCATTATTCAAAGGCGTCATAGTTCAGAGTCACCATCCTCATGGCCCGAGAACATCATTTCATAGCCTGCGAATCTCTCACTGAAATATTCATGGCCCAGGATATCATGGTCTAAGGACGTCATCCCTAACCGTCCGAAGACGACTTTCATAGTCCAAAGGGAACCTGCATCATGTTTAAATTTGGGCACAATATATGCTTGTAGCATCTTCGTTTGCAGGTGACTCGGCAAGCAACTGTTATCCCAGTGGGAGCGATCCCGCTATAGTTCCTTCAATTATCTCAAAACCTGGCCTCTCACCATAACCAATCCTCCGCCTATCCCGAAACATTGTGTCTGTTCTTGTGATGACTTCATCGATATATTTTGCGGATGAATCCAGAACTACACACGGCCTGATTCCTGTAAAACCAGGGATATGTAGGCAGCTCAGAAGCCAGAGTGCGGCCTAAATCTCTCAAACCGTTTCGCTCGGTCAAAATTAGCCATTATATTTTTACTCGACAACTCTTTCATCCTTTCTGGGTAAAGAGGGGCAGCTGTTTATACCTAATTTTTACCAAAATAATTTTGAAAATGCATATATGTCTTCAAAATCATGCATTCGCATCAATTGGTATTTTTCCATAATATTTCATATTTCTATTAATTTGCCTAGTATTTTAATTTTAATAAATAATTATAAAATTGCATCACAAATTATTCCAAAGCATTTCTTAATTTAATATTACTATTTATGGTCTTATTAAGTCCAATTATTCTATAAATAGCCAAATTGGTACCTTCTTGGCTATAATTGCAATAACTTTGCAATTATAGCCCATGCATATAATTTCATGTTATTTTTACCAAAAATTAGTCTTTTTTATTTTTAAATGTTAAATAATCATTATTTAAAACATATCTATGCATGAATTCAGTTTTTATAATCAGTGATTGTTTTACAAATTAGCTTAATTAACTTGCTTGGGTATTTAACAAATGGCCCTATTTTATTTCAATTATAGCCTATATTAACCAACCCAAATGCCTAATTAAAGTAGCCCAATACACCCAGGACCAAATCCTACCCCTACCCGACCCAATTCCGCTCAAATCCTGGCCGTTGACCATTTTTTATCAGCGGTCCAGGTTATTTCTTTCCTTAATTAACCTAATACTACCCCCCAAACCCCTCATTTTCTCCTATCACACTCGCCGTTACACTTCACTCTCTTCTCCAAATCCTCTCTACCCTAACCATATTCCCCCCCACCATTGCTAGCTTGCCGTCGACTATGGTGGGTTAACACCATCCTCCATCCTTAACGAGTCTCTTATGCCGGGATTTATACTGTCTTTGAGGTCCTCAAGGGACCAGGGGCCGGTCCGCTCACACCTTGGGCCTGTCCTCACCAGCCTCAGGCCACCATGGCTCGATTTGAGTAAGATCGTCCTATTTTCTTGTTAAACCTACAATTTCTAATCCGGTATTCTCATCTCTGGGTTATTTTCTCGAAAGCCTAATCTCATCTCTAAACATTTTAGATCTGTAACAGATCTGAGAAGGGTTCGAACTATTTTTACTTGTTTTTATGAGAAACCTTCCATTTTTCAAAGTGTCGCTTCATTTTTTTCCTAACTAGGGTTTCTGAAAACTTTTCTTCAAAATGATTTATGATATTTTAAGTGTTTATTCTCTGATTCTTATGTGTTTAATCGATTTTGTTATGTTTCTCCTTAACCCTAACCAGTTATGTCGAAACCCTTAATTTGTTAGCATTATGTTTGGATTCTGAGTTCGTCCTTGCTGTTTGTTCATTCGATTCTGCTATGTGTTTGATTCTCATGAATAATGCTTCGTTTAATTGGAGTATTTTGTGATTTTTACTCTAGTATGTCCTATTAGGGTTTCGGATCTGATTCCTTCTGTTTGTACTTGGTTTACTTGCTTATTCATGGAAAATCTATATTATTTCCCTTAAAATCAGTATTATTTTGATTCTTTGGATCCCTGATTTACTGTGATGTTACTCATGTGCTAATTTTCGGTTATTTTTCCTATTTTCACAACCTTTAAATTATTTCTTGCCTTATTTATGATCAACTGTGTTATTTACTGGTTCTTACTACCTATGTCCTTAATTTAACTTTTGTGTATCTACCCCTAATTACCTACTTTGTACCTAGATAATTTTATTTCTTTCATTTATTGTTACCTGCTCTTTGCCGTTGGTAAATTACTCCCTTAATTAAGGGAAGACTTTACTGATTTTGTTCTTAATTGATTCCGTGATTCTCCAATTACTGAACAATTTGATTGTTTACCTTATTTGCATAGCTCTCAACTATCATATATACTCCCTTCTATTCTCACTACACACACGAACACTAGTTCATAAACTCCCTCTCTTACACTTAAAACTTTCTGCTCTTTCTTGTTACTTGCTAAGCCAATGCTAGTTATTGCACCACACTGCTCTATACTTTGTGCCTACTCTCCTTAACTGGTATGTTCTGATTTAATTCCAAGTTCAAACTCTATGTTTTCTCTTACTGCCTTTGTTTACTGATTACCAGTCTTATTTCTATCTGTTACTTGGCTTTTCATTATGTTACTAGCATGTTTAAATCACTGTATGTATGAGTTATGTCCTAATTCAACTTATAATCAGCATGTCTTTGAATCTGCATATTACCTCTATAGCATGTCCCAACCTGACTTTACTCCATGTATGTAGGTTTGATTGTTTGTCTGTTTGTTTACTCAATTTCTGATATTAACCTGCTTTGCTAAGTCATTTACTATCCCTAAGTACTTCTGATTCTATGTTTAACTCTGTTTAGTACAAATATGTTCTCAACTGTCTGTTCAAAAATCCATATGTCTGTAGCTGTATGACTAATTCCTTAAGTCCAATGAACTCTAAGAAAAACTTTTGTGCTCTTGTTGTTACATTAATATGTTCTATGTGTCCCCAATTCCCATACTCCCTGAGTGCAATCTGTGTTTGCATCAGCTCACCATTTAGAAATCCTGCTACTAAATAATCCTGCCTAACATAAAACTGTCACTCTTGTGTGTATTTAGAAATCATGTTCCAGTAATTCTGTTTGCATTCGCTTCAGTACGCCTAGTTTTTAACTAAGACAAGCAACTGACCATGAAAGGTATAAAAATCGTCTCTCATATAGATATTATACTTCTGAATAAAAACTGGTACAAATTCCTCTTTTAAGTCTTCGTCACCTAGAGCAGCATGTTGTAGGTTAAAACAACTTCTAAACTGTTAAACATCTCCTGTAATTGTAGACGTTATATTAAGAAATTCCTTATCAGAGGGAGTAAAACATAACTTGTAAGGACACGTTCGTACCACTATTGAAATATACTTACTTTTTACGCATCTTTCTGCTTTCTATTTACGAATTTACTTACAATTATTAGCATATTCTTTGGTTATCAGAAACCCGTGTTCTTCTTAAAATAGCTTTGGCAGAGAACCCAATTCTTTGGTTAAACAAATTGGTTCCGTTACCGGGAATCTGATAATCTCTATTTTTTCTCAAACAGCATTCTGTAAATTATGTCGAACGCTAACGACAACAACCAACAAAGGATTGGAACTCCAGTTTGATCACCTTCAGGTTCCCCACGAGGCTCAAGGGAACATTTCCTAGAGAGATCTACGACTCCAAATAATAATCACAATGGAAATGAACAAACAGGAGAACAAGATCCTGTAAAACAAATGGTTGGTAAATATGTGACTCAAGCCTTACAAGCTTTCATGAGGGGACTTCCAGCTGCATCACCTACACCTACACCTCCTCCTAACAACACCGCAACTGTGGAAAATCCACAATCCGGACTAGAAAACTGAGGAAGTAGAGGCACTCCAAATGAGTCCCTCGAAGCAAGACCAGGTATGTCCAGTAATCCAGAATTACAGTCTTTATTACTAACCTTGCAGAAACAGGTGAAGGAACAAAATGACCGAATCGAGCAAATTCCTGGAGTACCACCTGTTATCAAAGGCATTGACGTTGATAGATATTCTCAACAACCTTGGAAGCCAAATGCAGCACCCTTGCCTATTCCCAAGAAATTCAAAATGCCTGATATTCCCAAGTACGACGGGACAACTGATCCACGTGATCATGTAACTGCTTTTACTACAGGAGTAAAAGGCAACGATCTGACTAAACAAGAAATTGAATCAGTACTAGTCAAGAAGTTCGGAGAGACACTCACCAAAGGAGCACTAACATGGTATTCTCTTCTACCCGAAAATTCTATTGACTCTTTTGCTGAGCTTGCAGATTCTTTTATAAAAGCACATTCGGGTGTACAAAAAGTCAAAAAAAGAATAGAAGACATATTCAAGATAAAACAAGGAGACGCGGAGTTGCTCCGAGAATTTGTAGACAGGTTTCAATGAGAAAGAATGCTGCTACCAAGGGTACCTGACAATTGGGCAGCAATGGCGTTTGCAAGCAACTTAAATGACAGAAGTTTAGAAGCCACGAGAAGACTCAAGGAACGATGTCTATAACAGGTACAACACAAGCTACGAATAGAAGAAGACACCATTGCTCAAGCTGAAGATTGAGCCAGTTCTAGACGCTCCGAACCAGAAAGGAGAACGGGTAAGAACATGTACGATCCATATATGGGACCTTCAGGATGAGAAACTCGTTCCAGGTTTGAAAACACATGGTCGAAATATAGACCGTCAAATAGAGATACGAACTCAATCCTCCTCAAGATCTAGAAAAGATCGGGAGGAACGGAACATAGGTAATGCAAGAGTCGGAGACTACAACTTCAATGTAAGTACTTCTGAATTAATTACCGTACTGAGAAACAGGGGCGATAAAGTTCGATGGCCCGAAGAAATGATATCGAATCCAAACAGAAGGAATCCAGACTTCTGGTGCGAATTCCATAACGATCATGGACACAAAACATCACATTGCAGATTGTTGCAAGGTGAGGTAGAACAATTATTAAAATAGGGCTATCTAACATAACTGTTTAGTGAAAAAGGCAAACATGCATATATAAGAACAGGAAAGAGTCCCCGAAACCACCATCTCCAAAGAGAACAGTGAATATGATACACGGAGGAGATGAGTTGAACAGAGTAGTCTGCAAAAGAACAACAAAATTCACAATTACACACGGTAAGCGGATTCGTGAAGACATGGAAGCAGACAATATAACGTTCGAAAATGCAGATGGTAACAAATTGTTGCTTCCTCATAACGACGCTCTAGTAATATCTCTACTCATACATGACACTAATGTAAAAAAGTGTTGATTGATCCAGGCAGCTCAGTCAACATCATTTTGTTGAGAGTTGTGGAAGAAATGCTAATGGAAGATCGAGTAATCCCAAAAGCACGAGCCTTATCTGGGTTTGACAACTCTACAGTCATAACAAAAGGGGAATTGAGCTTAGTACCTATGTTGAAGGAGTAATCAAAAATATAAAATTTCAAGTCATTGACACTGATATGGCTTACAACGTAATCATGGGGAGACCATGGATCCATGACATGGAAGCAATACCATCTACTTTACACCAGGTAGTAAAATTCCCTTCCAAATGGGGAATTCAACAGATTCTAGGCGATCAGCAGACCTCAAGGAATATAAAATTCAGTAGTACACTCAAACTAAAAAGAGGTAGTGGAAGAGTCAAAAGACGAAGAAATTGCCCAATTAGGTATGGAATAAGAAATTGGAACCCAAATAGGTACGGAAGAAGGAAGCCATGAGAAGGTGAACCAAATCACCACAGAGGCAACATCAACACATACGGACATGGATTCCAGAACCGATGTCATTCAGGAGCTAGAAGAAGACGAGCATATTAAGACAACTATTGAGGAGCTCGAAGCTATCCCACTGTTCGAGCAGAAACCTGAGCAAAAAGATCATATAGGCACGAGGCTAAGCCCCACAAGAAGAGGTAAGTTAATTGAATATTTAAAAGCTAACTCAGATTGTTTCGCTTGCTCCCATTCAGATATGACAGGTATACCTCCGGAAGTGATGACTCATAAACTAAATGAAGATCCATCCTTCGTGCCTGTCAAGCAAAATAAAAGAAAGCAATGACCATTAAAGAACCAAGTGATCGATGAAGAGGTACAAAAATTCTTGAAAATTGGTTCAATACGCGAGGTAAAATATCCTAATTGGTTAGCTAATACTGGAGTGGTACCCAAAAAGAATGGTAAATGGAGAGTATGCGTACATTACACAGATTTGAATAAAGCATGCCCCAAAGACTCCTTTCCATTACCACACATAGATCAAATGATTGATGCCAATGCAGGTCATGAATTGTTGAGCTTTCTAGATGCATATTCTGGTTATAATCAGATAAAAATGGATCCCTCAGACGAGGAAAAAACTTCCTTATTACAAACAGGGGGACTTATTGTTACAAAGTCATGCCTTTTGGCCTGAAAAATGCTGGAGCCACGTATCAAAGGCTAGTGACCAGGAACATCTGGGTAAAACAATGGAAGTATACATTGATGACATGTTGGTAAAATCAACTCAAGCGGAAGATCATTTCCATCATCTCTCAATCACCTTCGAAATCTTGTGCAGGTGTAACATGAAACTAAATCCAGAAAAATGCGCCTTTGGCGTTGAATCAGGTAAGTTTTTGGGTTTCCTTGTATCAAATAAAGGTATAGAAGTAAACCCCGCTCAGATTAAAGCTATTGATGAAATACCCGATATACTTACGAGCAAAAAAGAAGTTCAAAAACTAACAGGAAGAATTACAGCGTTAGGAAGATTTATCTCCAGGTCTTCGGAGAAGAGTTTTAAATTCTTTTCAGTTCTAAAAAGCCAGAATCAGTTCGAATGGGCTGAAGAATGCAAACATGCTCTCAAAGATCTGAAGGCCTATCTATCAAAAACCCGGCTGCTGTCTAAACCAAAAGAGGGGGAGAGGTTGTATGTCTATCTTGTCGTAGTAGAAATTGTCGTAAGTGCAGTACTTGTAAGAGAAGACAGAGGTAAACAGCCTCCGATTTATTATGTAAGCAAGTCTTTATTAGATACTGAAACTAGATATCCTCATCTAGAAAAATTAGCCTTAGCTCTAATCATGGCAACTAGAAAGTTGAGACCATACTTTCAATGTCACCCAATCACTGTTGTGACCTCGTATCCACTAAGAAATATTTTGCATAAACAAGAGTTATTAAGGAGATTAGCTAAAAGGGCAATAGAATTAAGCGAATGACATAATATATCAGCCTAGGACTCCAATAAAGTCTCATATTTTAGCTAATTTTGTCGTTGATTTTAATACTAATAATCCTGAAGTGGAAAAAGAGTTACAACTCTTCAACGGGGCTAATCCAGGAATTTGGACCCTATTTACTGACGGCTCTTCTAACATAAAAGGAGCCGGCTT
This sequence comes from Nicotiana paniculata, assembly GCA_005239505.1. NCBI lineage: Eukaryota > Viridiplantae > Streptophyta > Magnoliopsida > Solanales > Solanaceae > Nicotiana > Nicotiana paniculata. The sequence goes on along the minus strand of ML311718.1, from coordinate 156,133 downwards.
GGGAATTATTTTAATATCACCTGCGGGTGAAAAGATACGACAAGCCATTAAATGTTATCCCATAACTAAAAATGAAGCAGAGTACAAAGTTGTCATTGCAGGGCTTGAACTGGCACGAGAACTCTCAATTGAGCAAATCGTGATCAAAAGTGATTCTCAACTAATGGTAAACCAGATGCAGGGGACTTATACCGCAAGAGAGGCTCGGATGCAACAATAACTGGAAAAGGCACGAGACCTAGCAAGGAAATTCCAGTCATGGAAAGTTACACAAATACCCATAGAGGAAAATGCAGAAGCGGATGCATTAGCTAACCTCGCAGCAGTTTCCGATGTAACAAATAAAGATAATGCAATTTTCATACACCTATTTCATTCAGCAATCGACCAGGACAAAAATGAGGTAACATCTAACAATTTAACCTGGAATTGGAGAAACGAAATTGTAAACCTTTTGTAGAACGGCACCGTGCCTAAAGATAGAAAAGCAGCTCAAGCACTTCACCGGAAAGCTGCGTGGTACTGCCTAGTTCGTGAAACTTTATACCGTAAAATGTTTGGAGGTCCCCTAGAAAAGTACCTTGGACCCAATCAAACGGAGTACGTGATGAAGGAAGTACATGAAGGACACTATGGAAACCATGTAGGAGCAAGATCCTTAGTCAAAACCATAATCAGAGCAGGGTACTATTGGCCTAAAATGGAGGAAGATGTTGAGAGCTTTGTAGCTAAATGCGATAAATGTCAGCGATATGCCAAAATATGCACCGACCAGCATAATACTCCACCCAGTGGTGTCACCATGGCCATTCATGAAATGGGGCATGGATATAGTGAGACCCCTTTCCCCCAGCTAAAGGAAAGGTACGGTTCTTACTCGTATTAACTGATTATATCACAAAATGGGTGGAGGTAGACGCTTTTAAAAGGTGAGATATAAAGAAGTGAAAAGCTTCATATGGAGACACATAATATGCCGCTTTGGAATACCAAAGGAGATCATATATGACAATGGCCCACATTCATAGGCTCACAAATCACAGAATTCTTTGAAAGCTGGCAAAGCAAGCGAATCACTTCATCACCATATCACCCCATGGCTAATGGGAAAGTCGAGTCAACAAACAAAGTCATTATCAACAACTTAAAGAAATGTTTGGAAAAAGCCAAGGGAAACTGGCCTGACGATTTACCGGCAGTATTATGGGCTTACAGAACTACTGTAAAAGTAGCCACGGGCGAAACTCCATCCGCGCTTGTCTATGGTTCAGAAGCATTAATACCAGTTGAAATCAGCGAACCAAACACGAGATTCACAACGGCAACAGAAGAAACAAACAACAATGAGTTAAGGACAAATCTGGATTTGCTCGAGCAAAGAAGAAAAGCTACATTAATACGTATGGAAGCCCAAAAACAAATTGTAGAGAGATATTATAACAGAAAATCTCACCTCAGATATTTCAAAATTGGGGACTTCGTTCTTAAAAAAGTCTTCCAATTAACAAAGGAAGTTCGTTCAGGAAAGCTAAATCTAAACTGGGAAGGGCCCTACAAAATCTGTGGCATCGCTGGAAAAGGCGCTTACGAGCTGGAAACTATGGACGGCAGAATCTTACCAACCAGTTGGAATGTTGTTCATTTGAAGAAGTATTACTTCTGAAGTAAAGGGAATACCCCAAGTCAGGTATCATTACATTCGATTTTACTTTTGTACAGTTAAAGTTATACTAACCATTTTAGATGATAGGAAAAAAGCTAACCCATCACCAGATGATGATATTAGACCTGCATAGACACGAGGAAGTAACTAAATTCCCGGTCTAGGATTACAACTTTCTGGACATTTTTAAAGGGTTAAGCAGTCATCATCTAAACTATATACCTTCGAGTCCCGTATGCTTTTCCTTTTTAGGGAAAGGACCACAAGGAAGGAATATCCAAGTGCTCGAGATTTCATTCTTCAAAGCTCAAACACTTGGGGGACTATACAGTATGGAAGGCAAAGAAGAAGCCAAGAAGACTATCAAAAAGTCAAAGCTCAAGCCTGAAGATCCATCTTCCCAAAAAATCAAGTACTATGAGCAAAATCAAAGAGCCAAAGAGAAAAAACACAAAGCCTGATTCAAAAACCTTCAAAAAAACATATTCATAAATGTAAACGAATGTTTAGGTTAAGGGCAGAATATTAGATACGGATAAAAATGCACATCCTTGTACTTATTCAAAAGTTGTTGTAAATAAAAATAGTTACGGATGAGAAAAGCATTATCCTTGTATTTATTCAAAAACTGTTGTAAACAAAAA
>ML311718.1:126742-153766 GCA_005239505.1 Nicotiana paniculata | reverse complement strand
AAAATGTTGCGAAAGTTCAAAACAATACAAAGACTTTCTTAAAAACATTGTCAAAGAAAAACATGTGAAATTCCTATCTCTCTTTTGTACATTTACACCTATTATGAAAAGGTACGAAAAATCTAAGCATTTTTTAAAATGCAAAATCAAAAACTCAGAGGTAAACCAAAAACCTCAAAAGAAAGCATGCAAAGATTTAAGAGTGAAAACAAAAACTCAAAGGAATCGAAAGTCATGCCGATATTACTATTAATATATAGTGGCAAAAAACTAAGTATTAACTTAGTCTAAGCCTAATTGTTTTATACAAAATTTGCCCTTAAGTTTTTAGTTGGGGACTTACAAAGGACCGAACTTTAACCCTAATAGGACTGGCACCAATTGTTGCAAATTAAAAAAAAAAGAACCAAGGTCCTTAAACTTTTTCACTAGATGGGGGGTTGTCTTCACTGACAGGAGGAGAGGTTTGAGATGGCGAGACCCGAGCAGCAGGGACCTCAGCCTTAGGTGAAAAGAAATTCTGACTTTGTTGAGACTTCTCAATCGTCTCTCTGGTTTTAGCAATTTCGGCTTCCAAGTCAACACCCTCTAGGACCATTTCCGTCAATGTGTCAAGACGGGCATTCAAATAAGCCCAACTAACATCGACGGTTGCTTTGTCTTCAAGAGCCTCGTAGACTTTCTCCCATTGTTCAGCTTCAGCTCTTAGCTCATTTCTTTCAGCCACGGCATCATCATGAGAGGCTTGTAAAGGAGCGATGGATTTTTCCAAAAACTGAACCTTCTCTGAAGAGTTATGGAGGTCTTCTTGGGTTTGGGTGAGCAATTGAACAAGTTCGCCAGAGTACACCTCCTTCTGGTCCAACAAAGCCTTCAAGCGCTTAATCTCCTCTGTGGCACGGGAAAGCTACTCCGCAAATGAAGACTTTAAGATATTTTTGTCCTTACCTACCTGGTTCGAAGATGCCTTCTCAACGGCCAGTTCTTCTGCCATAACCCTAACTTGCCGCTCCAAGGTACACTTTTCCTCCTCTATTGCCTCCATGTCAAGATGTAAACTCTCGTACTGCACCTTCCAATTATCAGCCTCAATATGGAAATCATTTGATGCTTGCTCCGTTTGAACATTCTCTTCATTAGCTCTGTGCCTATAAGGTTGATCTACATAAAATGATAAATTAGATACTGTAAGAATATATATAAGTACATATGGAGGAAAAGAAAGTTTTACCTTTTAGGACGAGTGCACAATCTCGTTCATCCAAGTCAGGGAGCTGTGTCTTTCCAGCTTAGACTTCTCAGTCGAACCTATCAATGGCTTTAACTATACATCAGCCTGGCCCAACTTTTTCAAGAGGCTGCCCGCCGCAGGAACCTCTATTGTAACTTGCTTCATCACCCCCCTGCTGGAAGACCCTACTTCAACAGCAGAAGGCATGGAAGCGGGGGCGGATGAAGGAGCCACAGACGGAGTAGGTTGAGGAGCAGCAACGGGAGCAAGAACGGCAATGGGAGCAGAGGCAGCAACGGGAGCAATAAACGAAAGTTTCTTAGCAGCAGGAGGAGAGAAAACAACAAGAGGATCTTCATCAGAGATGGTACCAAAACCTTGTTAGAACAGGTGATCAACAGACTCACAAATAGGAAAGGGAGTTTCATCTTCAGGAGCAGAAAGTTCTGATTCTGGCACATGAGGATCAACAACGGGTGCAGATTCATCATCAGAGACCACCCTCTTCCTACGTGACCTATGGACCGGCGAACCCTCCTCTTCCTCTTCCTCTCCGTCTTCCTCCTCTAAGGTCCTGGACCCACTTGCTATTCTTTTCGACGAGGAGGAACCAGCAATTATCTCCTAGGCCTTAGCCAGAGACAGCCTTGAAGCAGACACAACCGTAGCAGAAACTCCACGAGCAGGAAACCCTACCAAATAAAAGGTGTCAGATAATGCTCAAAAAGAGAAGAAGTAAAAACAAAAAAACTTCACTTACCGTGGAGTGATTGATGGTAAGTGATGTACCAACCAAACCTCAAAGAGATTGACGGTAAGTGATGTACCAACCAAACCTTCCAACCAAACCTCAAAGAGATGTACTTCCACAAACGTTCTTCTAAAGGAGTGATTGACAAGAGTTTTTCTACCCAATCACAGAAACCGGAGACATTCTCGATGGTTCCCATGGTTACTGCAAAAGAAGAAGAAACAGTCAGGGTATTGAAAGTTCATCAAAAGTGAAGAAAAGGAAAGTGAGCAAAATTGTACTCACGTGCAAAGTTCCACTTCTCAGGGAAGGGAGATTTTCTTCACCTACTAAACCTACAGTAGGGACAGCAACATACCGGGCATACCACCCTATATATTTGTCATCATCTAGAGTAACTAACACCCTTTTACTCTTAGCCGCGAGAGTAAACACTCCTTGGCGGAAAAACATCGGAGAATAGAGATGAATAAGATGATGAAAAGTAAAGGGTACGGAAGCTAAATTGGCTAAATACCTAAGGCACGCGACTACTCGCCAAATAAGAGGATCGACCTTTCCCAGACAAACTTTGAAGAATCGACAAAACTCGATGATAACAAGGTCGATGGGAGGCTTGAATCCTAATGTTAAGGGATAAGTATAGATATAAGAATATCCAGTCTTGTAAGAGGTTATTCTTTGGTTATCGTTAGGAACGAAAACAGGAAAATCAGGCTTCCAATAACAATCCCTGCGTACAAGAGACACTAAGCCCTCTGTTATTTGGGTAGGATAAAGGTAAAAAATGTCATGTGATGACATTGAAGAAAGATGCTCACTCATGTCTTGACTATCCTTGGCAAAAGAAAACTCCGCAGGAACAATCTCATCGACTCTTGGCTCACGAAGCGGTTCATTGTGTTCTCTACTCTTTGATGAAGATCTAGAAGCCCTAGCCCTTGAAGAAGACGAAGGAGTGTTAGACCTAGAAGATGGCGGGGGAGAAGAATAAGAAGAAGAACCCCTGGAGGGAGTAGAATTTAAGCTCCTAAGACTACCGCCCCTCCTACTCCATGTTGGAGCATAAGAAGGAGTCAGTTCATCTACAATGATGACCTTTTTAGATTGCTAGTTTGAAGAAGATATATTTACGAAGATGAAGAATTTACAAATAAAGAAATAAGGTTAGAAGTTTTCCGTGAAATTAAAGAAAGGAAAAGGGGTATTTATACTCATAGGAAACCGTCAAAAAGTGGAAAAATAGTGATGTGAAATTCATATTTGAAGCTTCCACTTCGAGACTGGTGCAGCCGCAAAAAGCCCTAAAAGGCACTGAATAATTGCAGAACCAATCTGGGAAAGCCACGTGGTATGGGCATTAACTGGAAGTGACAAGCAATGCATACATTCAGAGACGGATGCAATGGAACGAGTGAAGCGGCGAAAAAATGTTCCCGCCATAAATGAGTATCCACTTACCAAATATTAATCGATAAATAAATGGTAAGTAGGGGGACTATCTGTATTGGAAAAAATGAGCTTCACACGTGTAATACTTATGATGACTCTGCAATCTATGTGGAGCAATGACAAGATGACAACTGGACGAGACTTTATGAAGAGGTACGAGATAAAGAGGAGCGGAACAGCATACCCACAGGGTAATCAGATACGGGAATCTCAACCTAATTGAGAAGTCAAAGAAACACGGTCAAAATGAATCAAGATGGAATAAAGGGCAGATTCGGGGATCTTCAATTAATGAGCCAAAATGTTACATAATCTTCATGTAACAGTTACGATTAATCATTGTAACGTTACATTAATGCCATTACTAGCCATTAATGCTCAATCACTGAAAATAGTAGACGTTATATTAATAAATTCCCTATAAAAGGGAGTAAAATATAATTTGTAAGGACACGTTCGAACCACTATTGAAATATACTTACTTTTTACGCATCTTTCTGCTTTCTATTTACGAATTTACTTACAGTTATTAGCATATTCTTTGGTTATCAGTAACCTGTGTTCTTCTTAAAATAGCTTTGGCAGGAATCTAATTCTTTGATTAAACAGTTGTTGTTGCCACTATTCCAATTTCCTCGTTGACCTTGGTTGCCCCAATTTCCTTGGTTTCCCTGTGATTTCCACTATTGTTAATTTGGAGCATTGCTCCGTTTACCTTGATAATTGTTGACATATCTAACCTCTTTACTTTGATCATCATATGCATCATCTTGACTGTACCCACTACTACTTTTCTAAGATTGCTCAGGATTGTTTTGAACTTATTGACCTCATTGTCTTCTCTTGTTGACCATCATGTTTACTCCTTCCATGGCATTTACCTGTTTTGGCCCCTGACCCTGTTGAAGCTGAGCCTTGGCCAATTGATTCATGGTGGTTGTCAACTCAGCTATGGCTTGCCCATGATCATGAATTTCCTTGTGGAGGTGGATAACATTAGGGTTACCCTGAGGAACATTGTCTCTACTTTGCCAAGACGAAGAGGTATCCTTAATCTCATCCAATATTTCACATGCTTCAAAGTATGGCGTGTTCATGAAGTTACCCCCGGTGAGTTGATTCACCACACACTGGTTAGTTGTATTGATCCCCCTGTAAAAGGTTTGCTAGATCGTTGCCTCGGTCATGTCGTTGTTGGGGCATTCTTTGACCATTGTGCGATACCGTTCCCAAATTTCATGCAACACTTCATTTGGCTCTTGTTTGAAGGCCAAAATGCCATCTCTCAGCGTCGCCATATGCCCGGAAAAAAGAACTTTGCGATGAACTTCTCGTCCAACTCATCCCAAGTGTGTATGGAATGGTTGGGCAACCTCTCTAGCCAGTCCAAAGCTTTTCCTCGAAGTGAAAAAGGGAATAGCCTTAACCTCAATGTGTCCTCAGAGACATTCGTCTGCTTGCTCCCCCAGCACGTGTCAACAAAACTTTTGAGATTCTTATAGGCATTTTGATGTGGAGCTACAGTGAAGAAACCCCGCTATTCCAACAGTGTAAGCATGAAATTGGTTATCTAAAAGTTGCCCGCCCGCCCTAATCCGGGGAGGTATTATTGCACTCGCATAGCCTTCGTTGGGCAACACCCAGTGTGTTTCCCTTGGTGGAGGTGGGGAAAGTTTTGGCACATTATCGTGAGACGGTCGGCCTCTCCTTTGTACTTGAGGCTCAAGATGAATCTCATCCACTTGTTTGTGATCTACCTCCTCCCCCAATGGAATATTTTCGAGGGCGTCGTTGTTAAGAGCCATTTGGTACCTAAAAGCAATTCACAAACAAAATTAGAAAAATGGAAGGAAAGAAAAACAAAACACACAAGTACTTAGATATATAGCTAAGACCGTCTAACTCCCCGAAAACGATGCCAAAAATTGATCGGATCCAAGCCTACACTGCTATTGAGTAGCAAGGTGGTCGATGCAGTTTTAACTCAACTATGGTCGGGATCGAATCCACAGGGAGTTAATGTTGGAATTAGGTTTATATGTCACGACCCAAATTCCCAACCCACGGGATCATGATGGCGCCTAACACTATACTTGCTAGGAAAGCTAATGTTAGAAATTTACTACCCCCTTTCATTTCAAAAGTTTCACCAGAACAAAACAATTTAAAGTAAATACGAAAACTACTACTGCCCAAAAATAGTACTAGAATAATATTCAAAATAGCAATAACGAGCCATGAACTAATACTTAACTACACAACTTCCCAGAGTCTGGTGTCACAATCCACGAACTAGTAAAGAGTACTACAAATAAATGGGCTGAAAGAAATATGTCTATGTTTTGAACGAAATAAAACAACAATCTAAATAAAGAAGGGAAGACTCCATGAGTCTGCGGACGCCAGCAGATCTACCTCAGGTCTCCGCGCGTATAGAATCAACAACTACTTTCACCTAAATTTGACCGATACCTGGATCTGCACAAGAAGTGCAGAGTGTAGTATCAGTACAACCGACCCCATTAGCTGAGTAAGTGTCGATACTAACCTAGGCGAAGTAGTGACGAGGCTAGGACATGACACCACATAAAACCTGGACATGTATATACATACTAGCAGCAACAATAGCAATTAAAGAGTTAACATTATATCCAATAATGGGAAGGGATCATACTATGGGGAATTTAACGTAAAGAGTGAGAAAAACAACAAGACTACAATAAACAGTAATTAGCAATAATTTAAAGCAATAAGAATAGAAAAGGAACTCGCACAGCACCACCCTTCGTGCTTTTACTCTCATCCTCACCATATCATAAATAAGCTTACACGGCATCACCCTTCGTGCTTTTATCTCACAATGTATTTCATTCAGGCACGACATCACCTTTCGTGCTTTTACTTGCACAAGGTATTTCATTCAGGCACGGCATCACCTTTCGTGCTTTACACTCCTCCTTACCAATCACAGAATCAAGAAATCACCCTTCATGCTTTTACTCTCACAATGTATTTCATTCAGGCACAACATCACCCTTCGTGCTTTTACTCTCACAAGGTATTTCATTCAGGCACGACATCACCCTTCGTGATGTTACTCTTACAAGGTATTTCATTCAGGCACGGAATCACCCTTCGTGCTTTTACTCTCTTCCTCACAATAGAATATATATGGATCATGCACGGCATCACCCTTCGTGCTTTACACTCCTCCTTACCAATCACATAATCATTAACACATACACAGAGGGATTTCACAGGAAATCGATATTTCATCATAGTTTCTTTTATCATATATCATTTTAATCTCAATTCAGTATTCACAAGGGATTTCACAAGAAATCAGTGTTCCAACATAGTTTCTAGTGTTATTTGTTATTTAAATCTCAACTCAGTGTTCACAATATTATCAATCATGGTAGAACAGGATACCAAACTTTTAACATTTCAACAACAACGATAATCACAAGTAATAGGTTTTACAACTACCAAAATAACAAGAATTTACTTTCACTCGCATGTTATAACCTGACCACAACGTATAGGTACTCGTCACCTCACCTATACATTAGATTTAGCAACAAAACAGGTAACAAGTAATCACACAATACCTATTCCCTCAAGCTAAGGTTAGACACAACACTTACCTCGAATTCACCGGCCACTCACTGCTCAAGCACTGCTTTTCCTTTGTAATTGGGCTTCAACTCACTCGAATTTAATCACAATTGAGTTCAATATCATTAATTATTGCTAAAGGTATTAAATTTAATGAAAAACTATGGTTTTCCTATGTTTTATTATCAAAATATGAAAATCGACCCCGGGCCCGCTTGGTCTAAACTCAAGGTTCGGACCAAAATCCGTTTACCCATTCTCCCCTAAGCCCGGATATACAATTGGTTTTGGAATCTGACCTCAATTCGAGGTCTAAATCCCCAAATTTTGAAACTCCTAAGTTCTACCCAAAAATCCCAATTTTTACCCTGAAAATTCTAAATTCTATGATGAAATCTTGTTAAAAGTTATTAAGTATCGAAACGAATTAGTTTGGAATCACTTACCTATGATTTGGAGAAGTTTGAGTCTTTGGAAAATCGTCTATGGCAGTTTAGGGTTTGAAAGAATTGAAAAATGGGTGAAAGTCCCGTCTTAAATCTCACTTTATAGGCCGCAGTTATCGCATTTGCGGTCAAGGGTTCGCAATTGCAAACCCTTCGAATTATTGCAGCCATGTCAAATGCGATGAAATTTTTGTATTTGCGATGTATGGGGTCTTCGCAATTGCGGCTAGAATCTCGCAATTGCGAGATCTGGGGCTGGACCATGACTTCGCATTTGCGAAGCCTGATCTCACATCTGCTAGGTCAAAGGTCTGCCAACACCAGATATTAGTTGTTTAATATTTTTCGAAGTCTAAACACTCTGTAGCCTACCCGAAACTCACTTGAACCCTCGGAGCTCCAAGCCAATCATGCACGTAAATCTAAAAACATCATATGAACTTGATTGTGCGATCAAATCATAAAAAAAACATCAACAACTATGAAGTTAACCTCAAACTCATGATTCTCTCAAGAACACTGAAATTTTCTAACTTTTCAACCGGACGTCCAAATCACGTCAAATCAACTCCGATTCTCATCAAATTTTGCAGATTGGACTTAAATATCATAACAAACTTGTTCTGTCTTCGGAACCAAAATACGGGCCCGATACCAAAAATTTCACATTTTATTTCATTTCTTTATTTCCTATAAAAAACCAGCAAAATAATTTTCTTCAAAAAACTATTTTCTAAGGCTAGGGACCTTGGAATTCAATTTCGGGTATACGCCCAAGTCCCATATTTTACTACGGACCTCTCGGGATCGTCGGAACACAGATCCTTGTCCGTTTACTAAAAAGGTTGACCAAAGTCAACTAAAACCAAAATTTTAACTCTAAAAATTATTATTTCTCATATTTTCACATAAAAGCTTTCCGGATTCACGCTGGATTGTGCACGCAAATCAAGGTAATTAAAGTTAATATTTTTAAGGCTACTGGGCCTAGAATGGTTTCTTAATTCCTAAGATCACAATCTCCACCTCTAAAACAACCGTTCATCCTCGAACGGACCTAGAAAATTACATGAACTGGCGAACCAATGGGGATATCTACTCGGCTTGTCCGACTCAGACTCCCAAGTAATTTCCTCAACAGACTGACCTGCACCCGAGCTAAAAAGCAACTCCTTTATATTTGGAAAAATCACAAGGAGGAAAATTCCACCCGACTATTGGAAGATATTGATTAGTCATTTAGAAATCATCGATTGAGGCTCCGTATGCCTATCAATTTGAAACTGTGGAAGAAGGTCAAGAAGAATCACTCCGAGGGGAAAGTGAGCTTAACATCCCCAACTGTCTCCATGAGTATTTTGTGATACCAAGATAAATGAGGATTTAGAGTTAACCAGCGTAATTGAGAATATGGTTGAGATTGACTTTAGTCCAGGAAAAATAGAGGATGCCAAAAAAATCCAGGAAGAATTGCCATTCGAAGGTTTGACGTCACATTCCAAGCATTTTCAACACCTGACTTGTGTGGTGATATGGAAATTAAACTGCGCGAGTCAAGAGGGGATTACGAGGAGGAAAAGCAAAAGTCATACCATGTACAAATTGGAAAGATAATAAGGCAAAAATGACATTTCCCACATGAAGCCAAGAAGTACAGAATGGAGAAATTTTAGTTTGGTTTGATCCTAAACCTATCACTCTTACCGTTCATCGTCACGAGCTTGATTCCAAGTTAGGTTCCCAATACCTATCACCCAATTGGAGAGACAAATGGTAAAGTTGATTTATGTTGTGCCATGTCACTAAATGTGGCGCTTGGTGGAAGAAACCCATTATTTCTCAAAATATTTAGTCGTTCTTGAAATTTTTATTTCTTAGAATAGCTTAGTACATTGTTTCTGACTAATTTTCCAAGTTTTAGAATTTTTGAGTTGGAGTTCGCATTTGCAAACTCAGGTTCGCATTTGCGAAGACTGGCCATCGCAAAATCGAAGAAAATGCGACCCTAAAAATATTCTGGGAGTCCACAATTGCGAACTGGGTGTCGCAAATGTGACATCTGAGGGCTTTAACTAGTCTGACGGTTCATTTTGCAGAAAAAGAAAAACAATACTGTAAAATCATTTGGGATCAAAAGGAACGGACGGCTGGTGTTCTCCCATCCTTCAAACCCTCAAATCTTCACTCCTAAGTGCAGAACATCCAGGTAAGAAAGTTAAATCTTTACATCATCTTCATCTTCTTCTTCTTACTTCGTTTATTTTCGCAAAACCTAGGGCTTGAAATAACTCCCTATTTTCTGTGGAAAAAAAAATTTGGGTGAAAAACACCAAATTCATGTTTCCATTTCTGGGTGAGGATGGTTGAGAGTGTGAGTCCAATATTATGCTAGAACTTGGGGAAATATGAGTGCCTGTGTTTTATTAGAAATAGGAGTGGATTTTTGTTCTTAAAATTGAAATTTCTTTGCATTTCGTGGTTGTATGTGATGTGTATTGCATGATTGAGGGTTTAAAGACTGTTTGGGGGTGTTTTGGGGTGTTTAGAAGTGATTTCATGAAAGAAATTTCCAAGTTTAGGGACTGTTCTAGGGATGGGGATGACGGGTTCGCATTTGTGAAGGGGGCATCGCAAATGCGAACAAAGGCAATTCTTGCAATCTTCGCATTTGCGAAGAAAAATGTCGCAAATGCGACATCAGAGAGCAATCACCTGCAGATTTTGAAATTTTGAAATTTTTCTCTAAGTATGGTTTCAACTGTCCAATCATTCCTTTGGCATCTAAGGTTCATTTTGCAACATATTTCATAGCCATACCTCGTTTTCATCCCAATGTTTTGTTTGTAGGTACATATACTGAAAATGAGTTCTACCTCCGCTGAATCCTCGCCAGACAGTCCTATGGAGCTTGAGGAAAATTATGAACAATACCGTTTCTTTTCACGTGAGTGCCAGGAACGGTATTATGTAGAGCTAATCTCGAAGAAGCTGCTTCCAGAAAGTGGGATAGTGCTGGATAAGGTCGAGGAACGCCTTCCTAAGTTCTACCAGAGATTCCTAGCCATGGGTTGGATTTGTTTCGCCCCATAACCTTGCAGGGAAAATGAGCAATGGGTGAGGGATTTCTACGCAAACCTCCCGGCCATCAATTTGAGAAAACCAAAGATGAGGATTCGAGGAAAAATGGTGAATTTCAGAGCAGAAGCTGTAAACGATATCTATCACCTCCCTGACCATGATTTGGATCCATTTTGTAAGAAAGATCGTCTCCCAGGAGACTGGTTGGCCTCCCAATTATTCTCGGGCATGTATGTTCCTTGGGCAGTGGATAAGAAAGGGATCACCTCCAAAGAGTTCACTGCCGAAGCCAAGATATGGCTGGCCATCATATATAGTCGCGTCTCTCCGGTGTCGAATGTATAGAATGTGCCTATTCTGCGGGCACTGATGGTGGCATGTATCCTTGATAGTAACCCACTCAATGTTGGTGAGATCTTCATCAACGAATTGAAGGAGTAGGCGTGTAAACCTTGCCTTCCCTTTCGATGTCCGATCCCGGATACCATGACTTGCCTTCAAATGGGCTTCACCTTCAAAGGAGAGTAATCGATCTGCAGACAGTAAGGCCAATGAAGATCAAATTTAGCGGGGTCTGAGTCGTGTCTTGTCCTTAAGTCCTCTCTATGCCTCTCATGTCCTTCTTTTCTTCGCTTGGGACTCACTAGCACACTCCTTGCTGCTTTCGTGATTGATGGCTTCTGATGAACCAATGATAAAGATCTTTCCCTAACAACTGTTGTTCAATTTGTCCCTGAGAGTGAGAGGAGTCGTAGGAATTCACATTGCCTTTTACGGCTTGGAATTCCTATTGTATAGAATAAATGTATTGGGCAATGCCTTTCTTTTCTTGAATTCAAAAATTCTCCGCCTTTTCTTAGCTTGACACCTACTTTAGAACCATCCTTTTCTAAGTACGACAAAGCTTCCTTGTTAACTAAGTCTAAGGCACTCTTGATAGCAAGAAGCTAGTGACTTCTTTCAGGTCATTAACTAGAACTTGCACGAGGTATCACAGTGGGGCCTGTCTTCTGTCCGGTTCTTGGGTCCGATTTAGCCTCTTTGAAATTACATCCCCGCCTCTCGTCTAACTCGAGTTGCGCCGCTCCTTTGGCAGTTAAAGTAGCTCGCTTCAAGAAGTAAGATTATATCCCTAGGGGTATGTTACGAGCAGAAGTTCTCTTGCTAGTGGAAGTAAGAGTAGCAAGGTTAGGACCGCATATAAATAAATAGGGGGTTCGAAAGAAATTAGATTCCCTAGAAGTTTTGTCCGGTTGGGAAAGCCAGAACTATTGTAAACCAGCTTGATAAAGGGTAGTGGTAGGGACAGTCTCAGTACCATTGGAAGTGCGATAGTCCTTCAAGCAAGGGACTTGGGCAAACAAAGTCCTTACTCGTATTCCACCAACAACTCGCGTACCGTATAGAGCTTTCTCCTATCCTTTCCGCATAGACTTGCTTCGCACCTGTGTCAAAACCCAGTTTAGTTTTACTCAAGAGTAAGAATGATAAAGCATTTCTCAAGCTTGAATCCCTATAAAAAGTCCGTCCCAACAATTTAGCCTGAAAAGAAAGAAAGTGGGGTAGAAGTTAAGTTTCTATTGAATTGAGTAAGATCCTTTTGAATAGAAGATGCCCATGAAAAAGAATTTTTTAGAGGAAGATAAAAATGCGGATTTCCCTATTGATTAACCTATGAAGCGGATAAGATCCAAAGAAGTCTATACCTGCAGATGAAAGAGGAGCTTCTACGTGAACCTTTCTAACAGTGGTTTCTCCTCCAACAGTCAAGTAACTAGCACTGGTTATTCCAGCAACAGGTCTTACTGTAACAGAACTAGGACTGTCAACTCCAATTGTAGCAGCGGGAATGTCTTCACCACTAGATATTGCATTAAGAGATTCTATTGTATCAATGGTGGAAATGGAGAGCAGGCTCGGATTATAATAGCTTGACCGCTTAGGCTCTGTGCACCTAAATAAATAGTAGACACGCAAAAAATAAGACGCGAAATTTATAGAGTCATAGCCTTCTAATACTTTCTTCTCCAACTCACTCAATCGATAGGTTGAGGCAATCAACTGGAAATCGACCAAAAGGACCTGTCAAGCCTTAGAAGTCAAAGCATGCATCACATATCATCATGCATAGCTTATTAGTTGTAGTAGCTGCATGGGAAACATAAAGCATATAGTACTTTTCTCCATTGTCATGCATCAAATGTTTGTCTCTACTCTCTCAAAGAAGGCGAGCTTCAAGCTTGGAAGATCAAGACAAGAGAGAATGGGAACTCCTAGATCTGCTGGAGCGCCTAAACCGGCTCTTACCTCCTTCTACCGTCGCCCACCTCTGATCAGCATTCCAATACTCCAAAGCACACATCAGATACGCAGAGTAGTAATTGGCATATCCATTCTCTCTCCACAATGTCAAGCTTCTGGTTCACACCTAGATCTAGCCAGAGAATAGCAAAAGAAAGATCTCAAGGCTCTGGGAATATACCACTCCCGATACTCTTCCTCCGTCACCTCTATCTCCAAATCAATTGTTTGATATGTTGAATTTAATATCATTACCAATGATTATAATTTAATCAATATATACTAAAATAAATAATAAAATAGTTTCCACGTCGACATGTAAAAAGGAACTGACTGGGATTGAAGAAAACCAACATCCAGTAAAGTAGAAGAAAATTTTTCAAACCTATTTCGGGACGCTTGTTTAAGTCCATGAAGGGACTGATTCAGGCGGCAAACTGAGTTCTCCCCCTGTGGAGAATATCCGTGAGGGATAGACATGTATACTTCCTTTTGGAACATGTTAGGCTTTACGCTCTAACTCACTGTAACAACTCTAGGTGTCGCCGCGCATAAGTCATCATTCTTTTTCCACTGTCTGATTGCAGTAGGGGTTCACGTAGGATGGTTAAGCCAGGAGTAGGACCGAAACTTTTCTTAGCCAAAACATCTTCACATTGACTTCCCACATAATATGTCTCGATTCACATCTCCAATCCCTTCTCATTAGATCTCTGATTCTCAGGATAATATTGAAATGTGGATCCTCATGCCCAGCCATTGTGCAGCTTCTGTATAGAAACCAGGGAGTCCGTCTCAACCTGAATGAGTCTATAACCCTCCTCCCAGAAGCTAGTAGTTTGGCTAAAAATGGATAATCAGAAGAAAATGATCGGGCAGGGATGCACAGCAGGAACTTGCAAAGCCAACACAAGAGAAAAGGAATATGTTCACCCTCGGCAACGCACTTGATAATACCCCGACCGCAAATCAAACTTCGTGAAGTATCGTGCTCCACTCAACTGATCGAAAAGGTCTGCAATAAGATGCATAAGGTACTTGTTCTTGATGGTCACTTTGTTCAGTGCTCTATAATCGATGCAAAACCTTAAACTGCCATCATGCTTCTTCTGAAACAGAACCGGCGCTCCGAACATTTAGAGTTCTTGGTAAACTCCACCATAGTGGCAGAAAGCACTTCGAGCGATTTCATGCTATGTGGATGAGGCAGCGAGTTGAATATGAGGGCTTTAAGACAGCTTTAGAATAGTGCTTGATAGAGACCTTAACGCTAGGGATAAAGCCTTTCTTTCATAACCAAATGAAATTGTCTAAGATGAGGATCCAAGACTGATGGGTACAGAATCCGGTGGTACTTTTTATTGGTCACAATCGCTTGTTATCGCATTGTACTCCTTTTGCAATATCAGCTCTTAGATGCAAAAAATCAAATGATGAAGGGGGAAATGAAATGTCGGATTGAATCGCTGAAGCAGGGCTAAGACGAATAGATCTGAATGACGAAATAAGGTCTTCACCCCTTACCTTAGTCAGACTAGCATGAAGCTTACCTGAGGAATTAGGAAGATGAAAGAAAAAAAAGCGGAAAAGGGGGATACCCCATAGACTAAAAGGGAATAGATCGATAAGCTCCAAGAAAATAAAATACCCGCAGCAGAATCGGAAGACCTTCAGTAGATTGTTTTTAAGTCCAAGCGGTGAATCAGAAATCTTCCTTACGCGTACAAGCAAGAGTCTCCTAGGATTTTGCAAGGTAAAGATAGCCAACCTGGGATACGTTGCGGCAAGGAATAGGAAGGTGCCTCTAGCAGATTTCCCTTTCTTTTCCTTTCTGGGCTAGGTAACCGTTAATGGAATATTTGAGGCAATAATTTTCTGCTTTGTGAAGTTAACTCGTCTTCCCCGAAGCGGAACCGACATATAAATTAGTGTATACATATGCACTTAAAGTTAAAGATACAGAAGGTGCAATCGGAGCACTAAGATCATGGGGTGAAGGCGCATTGTCATTACACGATGGGTAAGGTGCAGAGCTACACTCTAAAGACAGATTCACTAGATTCTGACCTTCCCGTTGCTCTGTATAGTCCTATTGGAGGGCAATACAATGCTCTAACGATTTCTAACTTGGTTGATGATGAATTACCTTACTCCCTTTCCATACCGGGTCTGGGGGTATAGTCTATTCTATAATATATCTTCTTCTATCACAGAAATAGCTAAATCGGAAGTTAAGCCCTATAAGTACTACACTGAAACTAAAAAGAACAACAAGAGAAATACCTCATAGGATAAAGCAGGAACAAGGGGCGCAAGCATCTTTAGAAGTCTAAACTAAGAAAGACTTATGAACCACTTAGGAAGGATAAGAGTCGTAGCTACAAATNGTGACAGCCTTAGGATAAGGAAGTCCTTTATTTTCATTTAAGAAATAGGCGGCCACTCTCTCTCTTACTTTCTTTCATTTAGTTAGGCGTGGTAAAGGATCTCGCTCGAAAGAGACTCTTCGCCTACTCAATTGGAATGACTCTTACCCTTACTTATCTCTTTTTACTCAGAGAAGTCCCTCTCGGAGCTATTCCACGGTGTTGTGTCTTATTTCTCCTTACTCTGGGAATGAAGCCGTAAGCCAACTAGAATACGGACTTGATTGTTTATTTCATTCCATCTCTGATCCTGGAAGAAAATCAAGATCAAGGATGTTAAAAAGATAGAGTCAACCGATAGATCAAAGAGTCACAAACATTGTTGCCACCTAATCGATGAATCTTGTCCCCCTTTTGTGGCTTTAGCCCGCTTCTTGTTACCTTGTTACTAAAAAAATTGTGTGCGTATAGAATGGAATCAAGACCAGTAGGTCGGTTCTCTCCCAAGTATCATTAGTGGGTCCACAGACTTTTTTGATAAAAAAGAAAGGATAGGCCCGGGGACCCCTAATATAATATAGTTTGATCACCCTATCATGCGGACTCTTATTCGATGTCAATCGCTCAGCTTCTTTGTTTAATTGAAGGCGCATTCCCCCTGAGTGAGACCATTCCTTTGTCTTAACTCGGGCTGAAAAGGTAGATTAGCCCCTGATTTCACCCTTTTTGATTTCAAGCTACTTGCGCCTATTGTTTATTGGTCCAATGGCCTCACCGATGGCTTCCCCTCTATTAAAATGTTGGGTAAGTGGCGGGGAATTACCCGTATTGAGTACGAGCAGAGTGGAAACTGATCATACCTTTCAGACTTTGGCATTCACTTTCATTGGTGTTTCCCCTTACACGTATATTGGAGCGAGAGCGGGCGCTAGCTTCCTAAATAGGATTTTCTATGAGGTATAGGCCCGGCCGCGCGAAGCAAGAGGAAATAGGTATAGGCTGGATCAATAAAAGAAATATAAGGAAAGTGTACAAGATTCCAATCGGGTTACCTCTGAAGGAAGGTGGCGGCAAGGAAGGGTATTTTGAATCTCGATCAAATAACGTAGCACGGGAGCGCGCCAAGCATAGCGAGTTAGGTATGGGCTTTCTTTCACTACCAGAATCACCATTTGGCAGGGCTATTAGGACTTGGGTCTCTCTCTTGGGTTGGGCGTCAAGTACATCTATCTTTACCGATTAACCAATTTCTAAACGCTGGAGTAGATCCTAAAGAGCTACCACTTCCTCATGAGTTTATCTTGAATCGAGATCTTTTGGCTCAACTTTATCCTAGTTTGCCGAGGGAGCAACCTCATTTTTCACCTTGAATTGGTCAAAATATGCGGAATTTCTTACTTTTCGTGGAGGATTAGATCCTGTAACTGGGGGTCTGTGGCTAACTGATATTGCCCATCGCTATTTAGCTATTGCATTTATTTTTCTCATTTTTGGTCATATGTGTAGAACCTATTTCGGGATTGGGCACAGTATCAAAGATCTTTGAAATCCTTGATAGTCTGGAAAGGGAACGCGAATCTAGCCACCACTCTCTTTATTTAAAGAAAAAGAAAGAGGGTGCGGGTCAAATCCGCATCATTGCGCCCTTTACTTACTTCAACGGATGGTGTGTCCGATGCATGATTGGTTAATGACGATTCTCAACAACGTCTGTAAGATCTCAAGGCTTACTAGACGGAATTCGATCAAAAATGAAAACTTTGGATATTTTTCTTAGAAGGAGATGAACTACCTATAGATTTGTATGTAAGTGCCCGATAGGAATTAAGAGGAACTGGCATCCAATCAAGAAAGAATCACTTCGTACAATTAGACTAAGCTTCCCCCTTCTCTCTCTCATTTAGCTAATGATGAAGCAAATCCCTAAAGTCAAAATAGTTCATGAAAGCATCTATTTTTTTCCGTTCAAAAAATTGCTTATGTAAAGATGGAGTGAGTCTCTTATAAGATCTTCCTTTCTTCTCCTTTCTTCTATTAGTTAGCTTGGATTGAGAAAGCTCCGCCCAATAGTGCTTAGCCATGTGTTTGTAGACCGAAACAATCTCGTAAAGCCGGTCAACGGTAGTCTAAGAGCAAGTCAAAACTATGAGAAGGACGCGAGAAGTTTTGTGAAGGTAGAGAGAGATTTTCAAATCAGACTTCAAGTTGGTGTGCGGCATGTTAAGAAGGCAGAGACCGCCCCAGGCTTCTCCCTAATTCCCATCTAAGTTTGAATAAGATTAGATTAGTCTCACTAAATTAGTTCTCGAATGATTCATCGAAGGAATTAAACTTAGGTCTATGAAAATTTCTTGTGATTCCCCTTATTTCTTCGACGAAGGAATACACGCATCGATAGGGAACCCAAAGAAGAGCTAGAAAAAGGAAAGCGGCACCTTAACTTAATAGCTCCAATTCTTGTTCCTGAGCGGAAGGTACGTTCAACCCCTGATACATTGCTATTTTTTAATCCTTGCGGCCAGGGATAATGAGTTGGTTAGCTGTTAGAGTATAGCCTCTCTCGCGGTTAGCGATAAGAGTACACTGGCCCGTGTGGTAGCGGGAGAACTAAGGACTTTGTGCTTGCAAGGAAGCGTGCAAGTGGTTGAATGCATCACCAGCCAAGCTAGTCACTTGGAACATAGGGGTATTCAATCCCCGAGCTTCTTTGCTACTCCTTAGATAGTGAGTAGAAAAGAAGGGTAGGGTTTAAAATTTAGGGTTTTCACTTCCACGTCCCAGCTCGTCAAAGCTACCATCTATCGATTGAAATTTCCCTCCTCAACCGGAGGCGGAACCGGCTCCCCCTGAACCATCCTCGGAAGAGTAAGAAAGGAGAAGGGAACAGGAGTTTCTCACCTCCTAAGAGTATAAAGGAGCGGAGTGTCACCCCAAAAAACTAGACACACACATCAAGGCATTCTGCCAACGAGCGAAGGCGATCACTCAAGAAAGGGGATTCAGCCCCGGTAAATGCGATGCAGTGAAAGATATTGCGACTATGTGGCCGGTGATGTAAAACATATGCCAACAGCTAGCCAACTCCGCTTTCTAACGAGGTTAAGGCGTGACCTAGAAAACGGAAACAGCGAGGCTTGGGGTCTCATCCAACAAGAAGTTCGAAGATGGATACCAAGTTCAGCACGAAATCATAAAGGTTTGAGGACCCGTTGGTCAAGTAAACGGAAGGTCCTGCTTCCGGGATGGATCCATATGACACGAGAGTGTCACATACGGTTCTCTGAGAAAAGTGTGATACCACCACCTATCAGGCACGACGAGCGGTCCACGGAGTTGCATCCCTACTCACCTGGTCTATGCACATCGCTCTTTCCAGGAGGTTGGCCGCCTATCCTAGATCTTCCCATTTCCAAGAAAATCCCGGGCTTGATCTGGTTTAGTATCAAGGTGATTCTTTTTCTGTTCGTATATATATGGGTCCGTGCAGCATTTCCACGATATCGTTATGATCAATTAATGGGACTTGGCCGGAAAGTGTTCTTGCCTCTATCATTAGCTCGGGTAGTCCCCGTTTCTGGTGTTTTAGTCACCTTTCAATGGCTCCCTTAATTATGTGCGAGGAATTTCCCTATTGAGTAATGTGAAGTGGGATAGTCCCCGAAAATGCCCCGTCCGTAAGTTCCTTTGTCGTTGGGGGAAAAATCTCTTTTGATTTTTAGATTTGAAATTCTTCCTTTTTTTTCTCCCATGCTTTCCGTTGGTCAACAACCAACCAAAGTGCTCTATACTTATTCACTACTCGTACAGGCTTGACGGAGTTAAGTTGTATTGAGGGAATCATTTTGTCTCAATCAGTCAAGAATGCCTCAACTGGATAAATTCACTTATTTCACACAATTATTCTGGTCATGCCTTTTCCTCTTTACTTTCTATCTTGGTAGAAGATTTCATGAGAGACTTTTCTTTTTTTATGTACTAAATTTTTGGCGAGTTATTTTCTACTTGAAATGTTTTTTTCTTTTCTTTTTCTTGATACGCGCCAGCTTTCTCCTTTTCCAAAACATACATCTCCTTCTTTCTTCACATACCCTTTTTGGGGTTCTTTCGTCGGAACTAGACCTTCTAGGCGTCTATTTAATCCAAGGGCATCAAGACCCGCAATGGGTAAAATATGTACCCTCAAACGGGCTTTCCATCCCTGGCTCTGGCTGGACATCCCTCCTAGAAAGTGGGGCAAACTCTCAAGGCTCTGGCTCTGGCTGGACATCCTTCCTAGAAAGCGGGGAAAACTCGCTAGGATCCCGCTCCGGCTCTGGATCTAGCTCTGGCTGAACATCCCTCCTAGAAAGCGGGGCAAACTCGCTAGGCACTTCTGAAGCTGGATCTAGCTCAAACTGGAAATCCCTCCTAGAAAGCGAGGCAAACTCGTTGGGTGCTTTAGAAGCTGGCCTAAACCAGCCTCCTCTTATTCCGAAACTCCACCCTCCCTTTCTAGATGACAACATCCGGAGAGCGGAGCTTACTAACTGGATGAGAATTATTTTATGGGGAGAAGATTACAAAGAAGAAATGCTGAACTCCATTGTTCGCATTCAGATCAAAATAGAGAAGAATGTAGAAAGCACACTTGTGAACGACGGCTATTCCCCTGGTTCTCTTCTTGCGAAGAGAAATCAGATCAGAGGGATCCTCTTCTCTCCAAGGGGAAAGTCGCTTAGTCAAAGGACTTATGCTTTGTATCTGAAGGAGATTCTCCAGTTGGGTACAAGGTAAAGCGTTCCATTTCTCCGCCTTGAAAGATCCATCAAGGACTATGATCTCCTGCTTTTCTAAGAAAGAAAATTCTTCCTTTTTTCCTCTCACTCTTCCTGTGAGGCAAAACCTCACCACACTACACTACACTACACTTTGACACAAGAGAAGAGGACCGGGCTCTTTCTATCTTCAGGATAGGAGTTGGCGGTCTACTTTAAGAGAACTTCAATCTAATACTCATTATGGATCAACTCATGTTTCCACTCTATTTTCATTACGAAGATGTATCACGTCAGGATCTGTTGCTCAAACCGAATCACGCCAACATTATGGAAGTTACTGGATAGTGTAAAATAATAATAGTACCAAAGACAGCACCTTCTACCAAAAATGGAAAATTGGCTATGGAGATTTCGTGCGGTCAGAAATTAATACAGACACAAAGGGCTTCAACGGGAAAGTCGTTTCGATTCAATCCATTCTTGGGGTCAAATAAAGACAAAAAAGGATATATCAATGACCTAGCATGACAAAGCATTCTCCGAGGGCATGGAATGTCTAATTTTTTGGTCAGAATATCCACAGTAATGTCTATGTTAGATTCTCCGGTCGAAATAAAGGAAAGGTCAATTCAATTCTCGATGGAAACGGAATTTTGCGAATTCTCCCCCGAACTGGAAGATCATTTCAAGATCTTCGAACATATTTGAGGGTTCAATGTTACTATTGTAACTTCGGCCAACACACAAGATGAGACTTTACCACCGTGGAGCGGCTTTTTGCAAAAAACATGAGGGAGAAACTCAGTAAGATGCCGGAGAAGCGAAATATACAAGATCACAAACGTATATTGCTCGCGGATAAATATGAATTGAGATGAAAGCTTTATAAATACCTTTGTAAAGATCCCGATCTTCCTAGTGATATGGGGGACAAACATCATTCTAAGTTTTCCAAGTTTAAAAGAAAGAGTTACTTTGCACGAGTAAGAAATCGATGTATTTACATGGGTCGCCCTCATTACGTATATGATATAAATTTCTCGTATCGTTTTTCGTGGATTAGCATCTCGAGATCCTTTGATGGGCATAAAGAAATCGTCTTGGTAGCAACCACCAAACCAAGAGAACAAGGGTTAGCTCCGCGGCAGGTTTACAAGAAAGGTAAGTAGGTCCATTACCAGCCGGCTCCGAATCGAAAAGACCTAACGGACTAATCTCTTATCTAGGATCGTAGATGCTAACGGGGCAGGAATCAAAGTGGGGGTTCCTTCTACCGCCTGTGTGTATCTCCTGTCAAGTATGCTCCCTAGACATAGACTACGTACAGGGTAGTACTCTTGGAAAGATAGAATATCATCGCGTGAATATAACACTACATTAAGTTACGAATGTAACTCCTGAAGGATCAACCACTATTCTAAATATAGTAAGGCGGAGAACTGTTGTTCAGTGGAGCACCGGAGTGCAGAGGTTGTTCCCATCATTGGAGTCAGGGCGTGGGACTGAGCCTTCCGAATGAGAAAGAAGAAAAGTGCTTAGTTTCATTGAAAAACCCAACGCAAATATCATATTGATTGTCTCTCTCCCTACTTCTAAAGATAGATAGAAAAGGTTGGACAGCATGACTTTCTGAAATTCTCTCCTTTCTAAAGCTGCGCAAAGCGAGCCCCCCAGAACAAAGACCCACCCCTCTTTTCCCCCCTTTAATGAAGGACCCTCGCATCGCTTCCTATTCATTTGTGGGTCTGGGCCCGAGGGCCTTTTTTTTCAAGAGGTGATTTCGAGAATCAACCAATGGAAAAATCTGTGGCCCAGGTGACTCACAGCCTCCCTATCGCCCAAATAAATGAAATGGATGAATCAAATTAATAATATTTTTGATTGATTCAGGGCGCAGCGAAGCCAAATTCAATCAAGGCAAGGGGGATTACTTTTCCTGAGGCTGATTCATCCTATTCAAATTTAGCTATGCTAATGGAAGAGGAAAATTTTTCAGATGAGATGCACCCCCAAGAGAAGAGCGAGAACCCCAAATTGCTTAGGGGTCGCACTCTGTCCCGCTTGGTGGACGAAATCTTCTCTCCTTTTAGAATTCTTTCTCCCACACACCTTTTTTGCCTTCTTTCACCGAGGAGGAAAAAATAATCTTCCAAGCGGATAGAGACCTAAATTTCCATTAGATTCATTCCTAAGCTTGCTATGTTGCAGCAAGATGATCAGTTCGAGAGTGCTGGGGAGAAGAGAAAGCGGTAAAAACCTCTCTTATTCGGTCACCGAGAAGTCGGATGACTCTTCAGTAACCCAGGGTGATCTGACCCCTTCGACGCTTTTTTCGTTCTATACCCCCTCCATCCTTCGGAAGTGGAAGAAAGGGTACTCTAATTTGAATACATAGTAGGGCCCCAGAACACTAAAAGGTGGGGGAACAAGAGTTGTCACGATATAAAAGATAAATAAATAAATGACTATAAGGAACCAATGACTCTCTCTTCTTAAACAACCTATATCCTACACACTGAATTAGCATTTGATAGATTATCCAACCCCGAGCAATCTTAGTTATTGGTGGGGGTTCGGTTCATTAGCTGGTATTTGTTTAGTCATTTAGATAGTGACTGGCATTTTTTTAGCTATGCATTACACACCTCATGTGGATCTAGCTTTCAACAGCGTAGAACACATTATGAGAGATGTTGAAGGGGGTTGATTGCTTCGTTATATGCATGCTAATGGGGCAAGTATGTTTTTCATTGTGGTTCACCTTCATATTTTTCGTGGTCTATATCATGCCAATTATAGCATTCCTAGGGAATTTGTTCGGTGTCTCGGAGTTTTAATCTTCCTATTAATGATTCTGACAGCTTTTATAGGATATGTACTACCTTGGGATCATATGAGCTTTTGGGGAGCTACAGTAATAACAAGCTTAGCTAGCGCCATACCTATAGTAGGAGATACCATAGTGACTTGGCTTTGGGGTGGGTTCTCCGTGGACAATGCCACCTTAAATCATTTTTTTAGTCTTCATCATTTACTCCCCTTTATTTTAGTAGTCTCCAGTCTTCTTCATCTGGCCACAGTGCATCAATATGGATCCAATAATCCATTGGTTGTACATTCATAGATGGATAAAATTGCTTCTTACCCTTATTTTTATGTAAAGGATCTAGTAGGTTGGGTAGCTTTTGCTATCTTTTTTTCCATTTGGATTTTTTATGCTCCTAATGTTTTGGGGCATCCCGACAATTATATACCTGCTAATCCGATGTCCACCCCGCCTCATATTGTGCCAGAATGGTATTTCCTACCGATCCATGCCATTATTCGTATTATACCTGACAAAGCGGGAGGTGTAGCCGCAATAGCACCAGTTTTTATATGTTTGTTGGCTTTACCCTTTTTAAAAAGTATGTATGTACGTAGTTCAAGTTTTCGCCCGATTCACCAAGGAATATTTTGGTTTCTTTTGGCGGATTGCTTACTACTAGGTTGGATCGGATGTCAACCTGTGGAGGCACCCTTTGTTACTATTGGACAAATTTTCCCTTTAGTTTTGTTCTTGTTCTTTGCCATAACGCCCATTCTGGGACGAGTTGGAAGAGGAATTCCTAATTCGTACGTGGATGAGACTGATCACACCTGATTAGTGAGAAATTCTGACACAATCATTTACGAGTGAGTATTACACCAAGAACTTACAAGTGGATCGAGGAATCAAGGGAGAGGAATTAGAATAGAAACAAAGAGACAGATTTCGAATTAGAGTAAGGGAACACTAAGACATTCCTTTTCGTGCTTTCGATCTGCTTACTTTGAATAAAGATAAGAAAAAAATAGATAGGCGGAAAGGCTTTATACAAGACCACAGAGCAAGAGAGAGAGCCTTCGTTTACCTGCTTAATTGTACCCTCCTATCGTACCTATATAGCCTTTCCTTTAGTTATATCCAGTTTCAGTTCTGCTTCCAACTACCGATGGGAGAAGGCTTGGACGTATAGCAAGATTAAATAAGAGGTATTGCATAGGGGAATGATATATTAAATGAAAGGTTGGAAACAGAGCTGGAGATGAGCGCTATCCAGAACAAAATGGACATATGAGCGATCGATTACGAGAGCTCGGTCGATCAGATCGGGAAGAAGAGAAAGAAAGGTCAATCTCCAAAAGGCCTTCGTAGAGCTGAGCTTTAGGGGGAATACTTTTTGTGGTCTTGCACATGGAAAAGTCAAGTATTCTACGCAGGCTTGATTTACCAGAATTTTTGCTTCAAAGAATGCTTTCTAGCTAGGAATTAAAGCATGGATAGCTTTATTTGACAAATAGCTGGAAGTCGGGTATGCCTATTCAACATAAACTAAGGCGCTGGGTAGATCGTAGATTGCCGGGTATGAATTCGATTCTAAGTCGGGGAATGCCTATGAATAGGGTCTTATTATAGAATCCGCAGTATTGAAAGTATCCCTAGACAGAGCATTGTTAAGAGGAGAGCAGGGAATTTCTTGCTAATCAGGTGCTATCATCGTATTATAAATATTATTCCGACGTCATAGCAGACAGGACTACAAATCCCAGAGTGAATTAACCTTGTCTAAACTACCACCTTAGTTTACTAGACCTTGGGGAATTGGCTAGTTACCTTCACTCCGTGTGGAAGCCTACCTACGTTTTGTATTTTTCCTACAAGACCTTATAGTTTCCCAGCCTTTCTTCGCATACATGCCCCCCGAAATCAGATTGGCTTTTTTCTTGAGGAAGGTCCATCCACTTTTGTTTTCAAATAAGACTAAGGCGTGAGCGAGGGTCTCTTTGTGGTGGTCTTTCACCATCTTCCTTTTGATTGGCCTATATCTTTGAATCTGGTCTTTCGCTATTCCCACAGTCTCTTAGTCCCGTACTGGCTGTCAGTCTATCTCATATTCGCAGAATAAGGAACTTTCTTAATGCCGAAAGTGTAATTAAGTAGGCGGCTGGTCGTAGAATAGTCTTTTCAGTAAGTGTTGTTGTAGTTGTAGAACCATTGGCCATTGATTCTTCCTTGCATACCTTTCATCCCCGTTGTCTAGCTCTCTCGTAGTCCATAGCTAATTCAATCGTATCCGCCTTTGAGGAAAAGACTGAATCAGTCTTTCAGCCATCATAATAAATCCTCGTAGGTAATGCTCTTGGTCTGCCTTCAATCAGTTTATCAGCCTAAGGCTTCGCTCTATTACCTATGTTATAAGCTTTCCAGTCTTTGAAGTAAGGTTCAATGCTAGGAAAAATGCTTTTGCTTCGCGGATCTATCACCTCAATTGGTTTAGTTAGGAAATTTTTTATATGAGTATGCCCCTATCTCGTAAGCCTTCTATCGTCGCAATCCCCTTCCATTCGGCCCAAGCTTTCTTTCGATTATGTCTGCTTCCGATTCTGTTATTCCGTTAGCTTTAGTTAGTCGTTAGTCAAAGTCGTACGTATGCCCCTTTCGAATCGTTCTATCATTCGAAGTGGAGTTGGGGTTGGGGGAAGAGAACTATTGGTATAGAAAGTTCATGTGCTTGCAGTTGGGTTACTACCATCCCCCTATCCATTAGTATCACACTCTGTGAAGTGTCTCTCTGGTATTGGAATAACTTCAAGCCCCTTAGCTCACTTGTATCGTGGGGAGCTTACTTCACTTGTTTTCTTTAAGTCACTTGGAAGGAGGGAAAGCAACAAATAAAGAGCACCATCACCTTACTTAACAAAGGGCTTATGCGAAAGAGAGCACCGCTTCCCCGAGCAGATAATTCGCTTTCCTAAAATCCCTACTTTATTGCTCTAGCTCTTGACTCATATGGCACTGAAATTGGATAGGTTCACGCTTAGGCCTGGTCATGGGAACTCTTTAAGCATATGCAATTTTTCCTTTTCCATCGGAAACTCCAACTTAAGGGAATTCTCATCCACTGGCTGCAAGGAAACAACTGGATTGGCTTTTCTAACTCTCTTTAAAAGAGACTGCTTTCAAATTCACTTGCCCTAGAACCTGCTTTTTATTGATATTGATCTAGAATCAACTATTCCTAGTTTTTTTTATTCCTAGCCAGAGAAATTAAACTAATCTCGAGATCCAAAAACCTATCTATACGCCTAGCCTTAAGCAAAAGAAATCTCGTTATCCCTACCATAGAAACTATTACCTCGACTTGGATTGAAAGGAAGAACTTAGGACTTTGGGACTTACCCTAGGACGTAAACCCCTAGCATTCCAATTGAAACTCAAGGAGATGGAACTAAACAGGCTTAGGCCCTTTTTATCTTTCAAGCGGACTAGAGGGAATGCAACTACTGAGACAACAACTCAAACAAAATCCTGAGAGAAAATAAAAGATTAGTGAGGTAAGGTCTATAGACTGTAAGTCAGAAGGCTTGAAAGGAAGAGCACTCCTACTTACTTTTGGGATAAATCCTAGACACCTTACACACCGGATCCTCGGTAGGACTCTTATTTGATAGGCATTAGGGGATTTGAGGTTTTGGGGTTTCACTCGCAGAGCCAACCTTGTTGCTTCCATAAGTCTCATATCCTAAGTTTCTTTCTTTGCATGAATCAAGTTCTTCGACAGGACCCTCCCGACCGAGGGCTAATCATAGATCTACTATGGTTTTTCTTTTTATTATTTTATCTTATTTCCGGTTAAAAGCCTTTTCTGGAAGCATTATGTTGAGTCACTCCAAGAGTAGAATCAACAGCTCACCTCACGTTTTAGGAACCAAATGAGGAATCACACATAGACGGACCTGAGCATTCTCCTGCTCTACCGAGCCTCTGGAGCTAGAGTTGGGGCTGCTTGACGTTTTTCTCCTTTTGAGTTAATTGAATTACTTTGGCTCAGATGCCTTTGATCAAATGGAAGGATGGATGCCTGCCTTTCGCGAATTCGTTCGGTCATTCCTTCTTTACTTGTTCGCTATGGATTGAGATTTAATCGTACGAGAGAGTAAGTAAGAGATTGAAAAGAGGATCATTGGACCTTGCTCTCGGTCCCAGAGGTAGATCAAAGAA